>RCUC01016099.1:0-14073 GCA_003697995.1 Taxidea taxus jeffersonii
GGGACACCTGGGTAGCTCAGTTAAGCATCTGCCTTCGGCTCAGGTCATGATCCGGGGGCCCTGAGATCAAGCCCCTCGTTGGTCTCCCTGCTTAGCAGGAGAGTCTGCTTCTCCCTCTCCCTCTGCCCTACCTGTGCTCTGTCTCTCTCTCAAATAAATAAATAAAATCTTAAAAAAAAAGAAACTGTTTTCTGTCAACTTTATTTCCACTTGATTTGCCTTTGTGGACGAGCAACTTAAGACCACTCAGTGGAATGGGTTCCTACCCAGTCAGTGGCCTGAGCAGTGGGAGCTGCGGACCAGTCCTCAGCAGGGAACTACTGACTAGGCACAGAGAGGGCATCTGTGACTTCACGTTGAGTAGCAGTGAACTCAGAAGCTGGACTCTTCCGTTCACCCTGAAAGTCCTCCTGGGTCACAGCCTTTTCAGCAGCAGCCCACTCTTCCTTTTAAATCTCTCTAGGATCTCTCTAGAGGTAGAGATCAGGCATGACCTCCTGTGGGTGTCCACAGGAGATGGTGCCACGCATGTGCAGAACTTCTAGATCATCATTTTGCTGCTCAAACCTGACTCCTCTGTCCTTATGACACATCCCCATCATCTTCTGAACACTTCCTTACTTTGTCACCCAGTCAGATGTTCCTGCCTGGCTCATGCTGTATTTTCCCTTCCCCGGCACTGAAATCAGTAATTTCTCCAAGGATCCCTGGTTCCTTTTCATTGAGCATGGTAGCTAGTGCCCACATTCTGGGGCACTCATTACTGGGGCACCATTGTTTCTAGGTCCTCTCAGTGGATAGAGCTAGGAAATAGTATCCAGAGATATTTTTTCTTTTTTTTTAAGTGATCTGTACACCCAGTGTGGGGCTCGAACTCATGACTTTGAGATCAAGATTTGCATACTCTATCGACTGAGCCAGCCAGGCACCTCCCAGAGCTAGGAAATAAATGTGTGTCTGTGTGTATACATCTACACATATAGGTGCGTATCTATAGATATACAGATATAGATACAGTTGACCCTGGACAGAGGGTGACAATCCCTGCCCAGTCAAAGCCCCACATACAATTCTCTGACTTCTCAACTTAACTACTAACAGCGTACTGTTGACTGGAAGGCTTACCAACAACAGTCGGTTGACACGTATCTTGTATGTCTATTATATACTCTATTTGTACAATAAAGTGAGCTAGAGAAAAGAAAAAGTTAAGGAAATCATTAAAAAATCATAAAAAGCCTATCTATATACATACATAAAACAGAGTTCGTACTGGGCACCTGCGTGGCATGTTCAGATAAGCAGCCGACTCTTGGTTTTGGCTCAGGCCATGACCTCGGGGTCATGGGATTGAGCCCTGCTTCAGATTCTCTCTCCCTCTGCCCCTCCCACTCGTGCCCTCTCTCTTTCTCTCTAAAATCAATAAGTCAGTCTTTAAAAAAAAGAGTTCATCTGATAAATCCATTGTCAATCCAACACCAGAGAATTTGTTCTAGCCTTCTTCCCCTTCCGCATCTGCAACCCTTCCATATCTCCTCCAATCCTGAGAAACCTGGCTCCCGTGGGCCCCAAATATCCACTCATTTGCTTTAAGCTCTCTGTTCGAGAATGCTCTCCCAGCTATGCGGCTGTCTCCTCAGTCCTAACCCCACCAGCCTGACCATGAGAGCTGCCCCTTTGACTGGCTCTGGAAAACACACCCAACCAAGCCATCGGCTGAGCCCACCCACCTGGCTAGCAAGCATGTTGAGTCCCCAGCTAAGTCCCTGCCAAGGGGAAGGGCAAGGGACCACAGCTGGCATGTAAGCAGGCATTTCATAGTGTTGGCTTATTTGACTTACTCTTTACCCTCCCCAGCCTTCACAGCTTATTCATCCTGAGCTTTGAGAAGTCAGCCCAAGTGTCACTTCCTCTGAGAAACCTTCCCCTGACTGGGCTGGGTTCCTTTGTCATATGCTCTCCTGGCACTCGATTTTATTCATCATAATTTGCCAATATATATTTGCTCACAGACCAAAATTGATTACTAGCTGTCTCTTCCAATAGTCTTTAAGTTCCAGAAGGGCGTCCAGTGCCCTGGTTTTCCTCACCATTGTATGTCCCCAGTGTCTAGCACAGTGCCTGGCACTTTCAGTAGATAGTTGTTGAAAGAATGAATGAAAACTCCTTTTGTCCTGTACCTTCCTGCCATTAGTTAGTGTCTCAGCTTGTACTTCCAGGTTTTCTCATCTGAGAGCATTTGTCTCTATGAAATTGTTCTTGCCGGTTGTTCTTTTTGGGTAGAGTCTGTCTGTATTACGTTGTTACTCCTCTCAGACCTACTTGATGTGCATATTTGGTCAGCATGCCATCTAATATCTTTCTTTAAGAAGATTTTATTTTTTTGTCAGAGAGAGAGCACAGGCAGAGGGAGAAACAGGCTCTCCACTGAGCAGGGAACCCAATACGGGGCTCGATCCTGAGAGCCTGGGATGGTGACCTGAGCCAAAGGCAGATGCTTAACCGACTGAGCCACCCAGGCATCCCCTGTCTTGGGCTATTCTTAAGTAAAGGGCTTTCTAAAGCCATTGTGATCACTAGCTCCCTCCTAGGTGTCATGCAAGCCATCCCTTCCCATAACGTATTCTAGAAATTTGCCTGTGATTAAGATGAAACCTACCAGTCTAAAGCTTGTGCGGCCTCCCATCTTCCCTTTGTTTATTTTTTATTTTTATTTTTTCCCCATCTTCCCTTTAAAGAGAAGCATGTGTCCTTCTCTAGGCTTCCAGCATCTTTCTTATTCCCCAAAGATTACAAACACCAGTGCAGTGATCTCATTTACACGTTATCCCTCTCAACATCCTGAAACATAATTTGTCTGGGGCCAAGAGACTCAAAATCATTTAAAGCACCTTGCTGTTTTCTTAGAACTTCTGAAGTTACTCTGAGAGTTTCCTTTTAGCAATGTCTGCTTGACCCTAATGGACAGAGTATGTATGGGGGGCAGACCAAAGCGGAGTGGGAATTCAAGAGGTCTTTTTTTAAAAATATTTTATTTATTTATTTGACAGACAGAGATCACAAGGAGGCAGAGAGGCAGGCAGAGAGGAGGGGAAGTAGGCTCCCCACTGAGCAGAGAGCCTGATGTGGGGCTCGATCCCAGGGTCCTGAGATCATGACCTGAGCCGAAGGCAGAGGCTTAACCCACTGAGCCACCCAGGCGCCCCAAGAGGTCGTCTTTATCTTAGTTGTCTGTTGTCCAGTTCATGTTTAAGCTCATACCCTGTGGCACTATTGGAATTCTATTTTGCATGTGCTTATAATTTTAAAAACTAATTTTAGTTAAAACATACTATCTGCCCCAACTTGCAAACTTCAAGACATCCTTCCTTTGCTTCCTAATGCAAACGAAAGTGAAAACAGCCTCTTTTTCTTATTCCTAGAATTAGCTCATTTGGGGCCAGGCCTTCCTGAGAGGATTTTGGCAGTTCCGTGTTACTGTTTCATATTCAGCATCAGTCAGATGCCCTGCTTTTCTGCCTTTGTCATGTCTCATCATTAAAGGATTCTCTGTGCATTTACATCAATTTCTATAGATACCTTTCCTTTTATTTCTTCATTAAAATACCTCACCGTTACATGGTCAGAATTTAGTTTCTAAGGGCCTTTCACCCTTTTGGAAGGACGGCCAAACAGAAAGTACCAGAAAACGAAGTAGTCATGCATACCTGCTCAGTGCTTAGCTCTTCGTGTACACTATCTCATCTAATTGTCATAGCAAGCCCAGGAAGTCAGCAGGGGCTTTCTATTATGGTGCCTTCCTCCTGTCTTTTCTTCTCTCTTTCTCCCTCCCTCCCTTGTCATCTCTGTAGAAAACTGAAGCCCAGAGAGTTTAAGTGACTTAAGCAAGGTCACACAGCTGGAAGAAGGCAGAAGTGTGATTTAAAGCTAGATCTATTGGACTCCTGCTTTTGCTTCGCCCTCATGCTACCTTTCTTCTCTCTGAGCCTTCTGAAGTCTGCCTTCCTGAGTTCTAAGGCAAAATGCCTTACTGTGTCCAGCCTTATGCTCTCACAAATTTTCCACTTCGCCAATCGGCCCTTTCATTGCTGGTTCGAATTAGGACCTGAAGAACAAACAATCCCTCTTGTTGGGTTCTTTACTTTCTGAGGTGTAATATTGTCAGCAAGACAAGTAAACAACTTCTAAATGTTCTGCCACGAGGCAAATGAATCTTAGGACAACTCTGGACAGAGTCGCCATTGCTGCTAGACCTTGCCCTGGGCCATTTTTTGTGATCTGCACCGAGAGTACATCATCCACTTCCCTCATCCTACAGGCGGGCGTGTGATGTACTTACACTGTAGTCCCCCTGTTCTTTTCTCCTGTTAACATCACTGAATCTTGGTAGTTGGCTCTGCCCTCGTGCTTGTGGATTTCTCTACAGATAGGACTATGTGACCTCCCATTCTCAAGGCCATCCTTCTTTTTCTTTAAGATTTATTTATTTGAGAGAGAGAGAGAGAGAGAGAGAGAGAGAGAGCAGGGGGAGGGAGAGGGAGAGAAAATCCCAAGCCAACTCCCTGCTGAGCATGGAGCCTGATGCAGGGGTTGATCCCATGACCCTGAGATCACGACTTGAGCCAAAACCAAGAGTCGGACGCTCAACTGACTGAGCCACCCAGGCACCCCAAGGCCATCTTTCTTCCTAAGACTGTGTTCCTCCTGATGCCACATTCCAGTTGTAAGTTTCATTCCTCCAAGTCTTAATGAGTTAAAATTTCAGGTTTACTTCATAACGTTAGGTTGAACCATATGAAGTTGCCATTTGTATAGGCCCACGGTGGTAGAATATAGGCAATTTCATATGTTTCAACCCAACGTATGTGCCATGCATTGATGCAGAAACACCTTAAGCCATAAGTTCGACTTATGGTTCTTTTCGCAAATGCATTCTTCTGTGACTGAATGGCCACCTCTTACAGTAGTGTTCTTGTCATATCTGATAGCATCCATAGTAATTGATTTTATAATATTTATCAGGGCATTTTTCTGCTTTCTCCTACATTTTCAGTTTCAAGTTCTCTTTATCAGATCAGCAAGGCCCTGGGTAAACAGATTTTTTGTTCAGTTATTGTAGAGAACTCTATTCGTAGCCAAGAGCCCAGCACTCTAGTATTTAAAACTATGGTTTGGACAAATCCTATTCTAAAATTCCATCTCAGGGCGCCTGGGTTGCTCAGTGGGTTAAGCCTTTGCCTTCGGCTCAGGTCATGATCTCAGGGTCCTGGGATCAAGCCCGAGTCCTGCTCTCTGCTCTGTGGGGAGCCTGCTTCCTCCTCTCTCTCTGCCTGCTTCTCTGCCTACTTATGATCTGTCAAATAAATAAATAAAATCTTTAAAAAAATAAAATTCCATCTCTACAGGCAGCCATTTCATCTTCCACGTATTCTTTTCTTTTCCAAAGTACCAGTTTCCTTTTGTAAGAAGAGAAAACCACACATGGTCCCCCACGTCCTTGAATTTTCTGCACACAATCTCATAGTCCTTGGATATGGTTTCCATGTCTCCTTTGGGAGAACTCCTCCTCACCCCTACAGGGGGGACACCTGTTCAGTTAAAAGATGGAGGAAGGTGAGGGACAACTTGCTGGCTCAGTTTTTTGAAGATTCAACGTTGACACTCTGGGGGGAGTTCAAGCCTTGCATTGGGTGTAGAGATTACTTAAAAATAAAATATTTTTAAAATAAGAGACAGAGGCAGGTGGAAATCAGGAGCATTTGTTTGGTGTGACTGCTTTCCCACTGCTCTCTGTTACACTGCAATGAGAATACATGATCAAAGAAAATATTCAGATATGTCTGCATTCTTCTGGCCCCTCCATAGTGTCAGCTGGGAAGTCATCAGCGATTCATTTGTCTGTCTGCTCGTTCACTCGGGCAGTCTTCCATTCATTCGTCTGTCCACCCAACCAATGAGTACGTGTGGTCTAGACCCAGATTTTGCCCTCGATGAGCTTACAGTCCAACAAAGGAAGAGGTTAGGATCGCACTTAGTGTATTAAAGTGATTATAATATTAAAGCTAGAAAGTGAGGGGAGAGTGCTGAGATTCCAAAGGAGGGGATGAGAAAGTGCTTAGTGGAGAAGGCTGAACTTGACTTTAAAGATATGTAAAATTTGAACGAGGGGAAGGGTATTCCTGGCCAAATATATGTATATATGACAGCGTGGCAAAATTTGCACGCAGCGTTTCCATCCGAGGAACAGTTGAATGGTTCTGTTTATTTGCAGCGTAGAGTGCTTGAAGGGGAACCGTGGGGGAAAGCTTAATAAGCCAGGCGGGGGACAGATTAGGGAGGATCTCAAATGTCTGGGCAAGGGGTTTGGACTTTATTCTGTAAGCCACTGAAGGAATCTGAGCTGGGGAGTGGTAGGATGAGACAGGCTCCAGTAATACTAATTTAGGCAACAGTCGGCACATTGGATTGGAGAGAGAAGAGTCTAGAGGAAGGAAGGCTGATGTGGAAGCCATTGTCATTTCCCTACTTCAGCATTTTGTAAAGCACTATATTTTCATTAATTGCACTTATCAGTTTATAAGTATCTAAGTATTTGTGTGATTATTTGTTTAATGTCTGTCTCTTAGACAGTCAGCAGTGTAAGGCGGGAGACTTGCCTGTTTTGGTCACTACTGTATCCCCAGGGCCTGACACAGAGCACTGTTTGTTGAATGAATGAAAATAATGAAGAATTGGGGCGCCTGGGTGCCTCAGTTATTAAGCATCTGCCTTCAGCTCAGGTCATGATCCCAAGGTCCTCGGACTGAGCCCACAATGGGCTCCCTGCTTGGCGGGGAGCCTGCTTCTCTCTCTGCCTGCTGCTCCCCCTGCTCGTGCTCTCTATCTTTCTCTGTCAAATAAATAAATAAAATCTTAAAAAAAAAAAAAAGAACGAAGAATTGAAGTGGAACCATAGCTGTGAAAACAGTGATGGTGAATGTGAGGACTACTAGAGACTCATAATCCGAGATGATGCCCAGGTCTCACTTCTGGGCGGGAGACTGTTTTAACAGGTCAAATAGGGAAGATGGGCTGATGAGTATGCGGCCCGTGAAGGTAGGAAATCTGGTTGCTTGGTGGCCAGACCAACCTTTGAGAGTGCGGTTTCCATGGAGTGCTGAGGGCCAAAGCCGGGCTGCGGTAACAAAGCGAGATGGGCATTGGTACCTGTAGGCAAGGCAGCAGTAGCTAGGCAGCGCGCACCCTGGAACCAAATGGCCTGGGTTCAAATCCTTGCTCTTCCCCTTCCTAGCTCTGTACGACCTTGGCCCAATCACTCACCCTTTCCATGCGCCAGTTTCTCCATCTGTAAAATGCATCTAACAATAGTCGTTGAGCTGTTGTAAAGAGTAGATGAGCAAATAAACATGCAAAACTCCTAGAGGAATGCCTGGTGCGGAATCAGCCCTTTCGAATGTTTGCAACTGTTCGACTCTTGCCCTCCAGTACGGTTCTTTGTTTCCCTGCACCCGCTAAATCTTGACTCCCTTTTGTAGTCCTCTTCTGCTCTGGGAGAGCTGTGCTTACCACCTCCTGGAACTATTTCCTTCGGGGGCTCCTGGGGGGCTCAGTGGGTTAAGCATCTGCCTTCAGCTCAGGTCATGATCCCAGGGTCCTGGGATCGAGCCCCGAATCCCCGGGCTCCCTGCTCAGCTCAGCCCGGAGTGTGTTTCAAAAGAAAGGTTTCCTGACTCTTCTGGGGCAGCTCCAGTGATGGTGGTTCTTAACTTCCTTTTTGTTTTCTATTCTTTGGCTCTTCCTAGTCTTGACTGTGGTTTTTATTCTCCTCTACCTTTCCTATTGTTTGTCATGTCTTCTCCAGAATCATCCAATTCATTTCCCATGGGGTGGACCATAGTAGTCCATTGTCTCCCTTTTTGACATTCCTCTACTTAACAGCAGGGAGGTTTTCCCTGTTGTTGACCATTTTAGGATCTTTGAACTTTACCTCCTGGTCTTCCTTTTCTTTCTTTCTCTCTTTCTCTTTTTCCCTCCCTTTCTCTTTCTCTCTCTTCCTTTCTCCCTGCCTCCCTTTCTCTTTCCTTCCTTCCTTCTGTCCTCCCTTCCCTCCTTCCTGCTTGCTTGCTTGCTTTCTCTCTCCCTTTCTTTCTTCCTTTCTTTCCTTCTATCTCTCTCTTTCCTCCATGCCTCTCTCTCTCTCTCTCTCTCTCTTTCTTTCTGTCTGTCTTTCTCTTTCCCACCCTACTCCCAGCTGCCTAGTAATTCCTCAACCTCTCTGATAAGCCAGAAGAACAAGGTTATTCACAAACCTTTTTACTTCCTCAAGAAAAGTTGAAAGTTGAAAAGATTGCATTTAGTGAAATGAGCACAAAGCCCCTGAACTGCTCCAACCGCAACACAGAGATGGTAGGTCCTGGCCGGCAGGTCACTGGGACAGTGTCCATATGTCCCAGTTGGAGTTCTCACGCTCTCGTGTACAGCCGTCCCCCCACACCTCCCTCACACTCCTCTCAAGTAGCTGTCACTCAGAAATCCTGCCAGGTACTGCTATCTGCCACTGTTAGGGCACCTTGAACCCTCCTCACGAGGGCACCCAGTGGCCCGTCTGGCATGTCCACGCTCCTCTTTCCCTAGCACCATTTCTGTGTCCAGCTGCAAGTAATCAGAATCTGCACCCTGTTCTGTGACAGCATTTCCCATTTTTAAAAAAGCTGTCCTGGAATCCTACCCCTCTTCCCAGCTGGGAAAGGGACATTTCCCCTGTCCTAGTCCATGCATCTCTTCTGGATCCTTTGCTGTCTCATGGCCGGCACCCGGCTCCTGTCTGTGTATGATGTTCAGTTGTGCAGAAACCTAATGTGCTCACGTGCCATGCTCTTTGGCAGCTGTATTCAGACCTCCAGCCTCTGCATCACTGTCCCTTTGGGTTTTTTTGAACCGCAAATTTGCAAAAGGCACGAACTTTCTTTTTGTGGATTCATGGTGCACGTCCTTTAGAATTATCTTTTATCATCACTGATAGGAGAGGCCCTAGAGCTCATCTGTGCAACTTCCCCGTGTTTTAGATTAAGATAGTGAGGTCCATGGGGGTGCCTGGGTGGCTCAGTGGGTTAAGCCACTGCCTTCAGCTCAGGTCATGATCTCAGGGTCCTGGGATCGAGTCCCACATCGGGCTCTCTGCTCAGCAGGGAGTCTGCTTCCTTCTCTGTCTCTCTGCCTGCCTGTCTACTTGTGATCTCTCTCTGTCAAATAAATAAATAAAATCTTTAAAAAAAAAAAAGATAGTGAGGTCCAGAAAGAGGAAGTCATGCCACAATCATTTATTGAGCATCTGGCACATATTAGCTGCAACGAAGAATATGGAGATACCAGATGCAACCCCAGAATTCCAGAAGCTTTTGTCTAGCTGAAGAAGACATAATGGGCATCTAGCTACCATGAAAGGAAGAACAGGGAAAATTCCATAGAACCTGCTAGAGTGGCACAAAAGACAGCAAGGGGAAAGCCCTTCTGGAGTGACCAGTGACATCCTCATGGAAAATAGCATTTGAACAGCAGCCTGAAGGGTTTCATAGTTGTGGGGACTGGACACACTCCAGACAAAAGCCCAGCTCACTGGTAAAAAGGCTACTATTCTAGGCTGGTTGGTAGAGAAACTTCAGGCTGTAATCCTGGATGAGCAGATTAGGGCCAGTGGAGGGTGGTAAATCCTTCCTTCTACCACATCCCACACCTGCTCCTCCACCACTCTGATCCTACTGATCTTGCAAGTCTCAACCTGAACATCACCTCCTCCAGGAAGCCTTCCTGGGGCACCTTCTCTTAATCGGGTCCTCTCATTACATTATCATCTGTTGCTGCATCCCATGTATGTCCTTCATGACACTTGTGTAATGTGTAATTATATACTTAAGTCACTGACTTGTGGCCCTCCCACAACTACACTATAAGGTCCTTGAGAGCAGGGACTATCTTCTTTGACTTGCCATTGTATTTTTAGCATCATGGAGGGCACCTGTCACTAGGTGCTCACCAAGCTGTGTCTGGCTATTGCGAGTGTAGGGGCAGTGATGAAAACAAAGGACCAAACTGAACGATTCGGTAAAGAATCAGCGCATTTTGATAAGAGGTTGGAGAAAGAAAATTCACACTCACCACAGGTTTGGGCCTAGTCAAGTCTCTTCCCACCCAGGCAGAGCCAAAGACAGGCGCGTTCCTTGTGCCTTTCACTGTGCACCTGCTACATGATGAGTGTTGTGCTGTGAGCTGCGGGAATGCACATGGCTAAGTCACAGTTTGTGCCTTCACAGAGGAGTTAAGGGCAGGAAGACAAAAAGAGATAAGTGCAGTAAAATGTCCCAAGTTCAGCAGAGTGTGAGGAGGCACAGCTGCTGTAGCTGGACAGCCTGTGCTTGATTCAGTCCTACCGGTTCCCAGGTGTGTGGCCTCCTTGGGCCTCTGTTTCCTCTTCTGGAAGAGGAAAGAACATGAGCATCATGGGGCAGTTTGGGGGGCACTAAGTGAAGGAAGTACAAAATGAAGGTCAGCTGTTACGAAGACAAAAGGTCTGGTACAGGGTCTCCCAGCACCGAGGAAGGGACAGTCAAGTTGACCTAAAGGGTGGGAGGGAAAAGGAGGTGTTTCCCAAAAGGCAGCATAGGAGAGGAACTCCCTACCATCTATCTATCTATCTATCTATCATCATCTATCTATCTATCTCTATTTGAGAGAGAAAAACAGAGAGAGGAACACAAGCTGGGGGAGTGGAGGAGGGAGAAGCAGGCTTCCTGCCCAGCAGGGAGCGGAGGCGGGACTTGACCCCAGGACCTGGGGATCACAACCTGAGCTGAAGGCAGACGCTTCACTGACTGAGCCACCCAGGCACCCTAGGAGGGGAACTCTTGAACTGAGTCTTAAAAATATTAAGAGGAGTCTTCTGGGCAAGCAAGATAGGGAGGCAGCAATGGGCAGAAAATGAAGTGTGAGGCTGTGGTGTTCAGGGCTGGAGCAGATGGACATGGGGAATAGTGAGGCAGGGGAGAAGGGCCGAGGCCTGGTGGCAGAAGGGCCACGCTAAGGGGCTTGGACTTTTCCCCGTGGGTAGCAGGGCCCCATGGGAGATGGAGAGCATCAGTGGCCCATTCTGTGGGCTCCGTGGAGGACGACTGTGGGGACGGCAAGGCCAGTCAGGACAACATCCTCTGGCACCTGCCCTTCACAGCAAGTAGGCGGGTCCGAATCCTTGTTCTTGGGCCACCCACTTCCTGGTCCTTCAAAGGACACCGGACGCTTCCAGTTGGCGTGCCCATGGAGGGGCAGGGACAGGACCTGAGAGTTCATTTGTTCGCCCGTGAAAACCAGCCGTGGGTATCACACTGTGACCGTGGGCTCAGCTCCGCAGGGAGGGTGTAGTCGGAGCTTCGCTGGGGAAAAATCGAGGGCGCAGGAGCCTCAGTGCTGCTCTTCCTTGTAAAGTGATGGGGGAGAGGCTTTTCCACGTGTGCAATTTGACCTTTGGGAAGTTACCTGTGCGGCAACAGAATGTCCTAGAGGGGCCGGGGCACTGACCAGGTCAAAGGATTAGTGGAACTGAGGCCATGAAATGCTGGGCGGGAATGGGCCTGAACGCCAGAGTTTGTGAATGCTGACACTGGATGGCTCCTGCCAGGGCCCAGAGAGCTGGGGAGAAGTGCACCAAGAAATGAGATGACCCTCGTGTTTTGGACCTACTCATCTCATTTCTACAAGGGTTTCTCACACCTTGGGCTTTCAGGGATTGGCACCAGGCAAGCGCTGTCCCTGTGGAAAGGGCTCCAGGGCATTTCTGCTTGAACCCGGTGTCCCCTCAGTCCCATCCTTTCTTGCTTGACCCCTATCTCCGGGCTCTCTCCAGTCTTGCTGTCCGGCTCCCCCCTTCCCTCTGCATCCCTATCAGCTTCGTCCCAGAGCATGACTTCCCCACATGTTTTGTACAAAAGCTTTTGGCTTCATTTAGGTCATCTCTAGTGGCTCTTTTGCCTCAAGAGAAGGTTGGTCATTTGTATCTGGACGAATCTTTTTTTTTTTAAGATTTTATTTATTTGACAGGGAGACACAGCAAGAGAGGGAACACAGGGGGAGTGGGAGAGGGAGAAGTGGGCTCCCCCCAGAGCAGGGAGCCCGATGTGGGGCTCGATCCCAGGACCCCGGAACCATGCCCTGAGCCGAAGGCAGACGCTTAATGACCCAGCCACCCGGGTGCCCCTGGACGAATCTTTTTTGTCGTCATATTGCCCAAGGAGGGGTTTCATGTAAGGCTTGTCAGAGATGGAGAAAGCCAGACGGGGTTCGCTGGGTTGTCAGCAGCAGCAGAACCGGGGAGAGATCCCGGCACTGACTCCCGGGGGAGACGGGGCTCTAGCCATCTGGTCGCAGCAGAGCTTGGGAGGGGGGGGCGTGTCTACCTTGGGTGTTTCTGAGCTGCTCAGTGTCTCCCCCCGGGGCCAAATTTTCTTCAGCTGAGCTTCCCTTAGGAGGAAGAGCAGCTGTTGAAGGACTGAGCCTCAATGGGGTGGGGTGACAGGCCCAGCTCTTTGTTCCCTCTGCACTTGGCAGCTGGAGTCCCTTGAGCCCTCAAGTATTTTGGGGACTTCTTTTTGTCGGGCTGCCTTCTCGCAAATGGGAGAACATGTTAAAAGAATCGCCCTGCGAACTGTAAAGCGCCACAAACTGGTGAGGCGTCTCCTCCCTCCTGTGGCTTGGCCACACAACTCATGGCTTCTGAACGGTCCCTCCTGACTGCAATCACAGAGGTGGCTTCCCAGGCTGTTCCACAGAAGTTGCAGTGCCATCAGCCAGGTCCCGTGTGCCTGCTCTGGAGCTCCCCTCTTCAGGGGGCCTGCCACCCCCTCTGCCAGCTGGGTCCTACCCGTCTCCACCCTAGTTTTCCCCTGAGCTCTCAATGGTTTCTGGAAACGCTGGGAGCCAGTAGGCCAGCTTTTTCTTGCTGTATTTGTCACTCAGGGCCCCGCTGCTAGCTTGGCCCCTGCTTTCTCAACAAACGTCTTTGCCATGGCAGGTGTCTCCCATCTTGTGTACCTTTTGGGAAAATGTCACATTCTGCCATGGAGAATATGGACATGCCTCACACCCGGTTGGTGCTGTGAGGCAGTGTTTGTGGGCCGCAGTGGAAGCCCAAGCATATAGCTTTCACAAAGGACCTGGCACAATCACAGTGGTCTGGAAGCATTCAGAAGAACACCTGACTCAGTCTGTGGATGGTCACTAAGTAGAGCCTTGTGAAGATTTTACTTATTTTTGAGAAAGCACGTGGGTGAAGGCAAGTGGAGGGGTGAGGAGAGGGGGAAGAAGCAGAGGGGCAAAGGGACAAGCAGACTTGTCTTGGGCTGAGTGTGGAGCCCAACGCAGGGCCTGACCTCGTGCCCCCGAGATCATGACCTGAGTGGAAATCAACAGTCGGAGCAGAGCCTTTTGGACCTCCAAGGTTGGAGACCTTCCCACGGCTCTGAGCCTGCCCTCCCTTCTTGACCCTATGAAGAAGGTCTCTGAGGCACACACAGTTCATTGCAACTATCGTTTATTAAAAAATATATGTCTCCTTGGAAGGAACACTGGTAAACCAACTAGTGTCATGCTTACTTTGAATCTCGATTCTCCTTCTCTCGGAGGGGCAGAGGGTTGAGCATCACTCAGAGTACATCACTTAACATCACAGAAATGACACTCCCCACTCACCCCCCTCCTCACCAGAGTCGCCATCGGCCATCACATCATCCCTCTTCGCCTTCAATCCAGTGTGCTGCCCAGGTAAAGCTGCTGCCCTTTCTTTCCCCTCATTCTGGGCCCCACACTGTACAGTTAGCCTCATTGTGCTAGTAGGTTAACAGATTTCCTAAGTTTGGCTGGTAGCACTCTGAGCATCTTGGACATGGCATCATTCACACCGGTCACAACGCTGTGGGCTGGGAAACCGCAGACTCAAGCCCAGGGCCAGGCACATCCACACTCTTCTCCCGTGTCGTGCCCACTGTGGGGCAAGGGAGGCATGGGGTGGGGGGGGGGCGCAAAAGAGCC
>RCUC01016101.1:0-26529 GCA_003697995.1 Taxidea taxus jeffersonii
AAAAAAAAAAACAAGGTTTGAGCACAGAATATGGATTTATTGTACAAATTAAGGACAGATAAGAAGTAGTGTTTAATGTAACTCATAAACAAGAATTAAATTTAAAGCAAGAATTCTGAAAAATTGCTTTTCCATCTCAAATTAAATATATCAAAACTTGACCTGTGTATAGCCCATTTATAGTTCAACTGTTTTACTTTTTTTCCCCAAGTTTTTATTTAAATTCCAGTTATTTGGGACACCTGGGTAGCTCAGTTGGTTGGGCAGCTGACTCCTGGTATCAGCTCAGGTCATGATCTCAGAGTCCTGGGATCCAACCCAGTGTCAGGCTCTTCATCAGTGGGGAGTCTGCTTCTCTCCCTTTACCTCTGCCCCTCCCTGCACTCATACATGTTTGCAGGTGAGTAAATCTTTAAAACAGGTGAGTAAATCTTTAAAAAGTAAAAACAAAGAGCTCTAGTTAGTTACTATACAGTGCAATATTAGTTTCAGGAGTAGAATTTAATGATTCATCACTTAACATACAACAGTGTTCATCTCAACAAATGCCTCCTTGATACCCACCACCAATTTAACCCATCCTCTCCACCCACCTCCCTTCAGTAACCCTCAGTTTTTTCTCTATAGTTAAGAGTCTGTTTCCTGGTTTGCCTCTCTCTCCCTCTCTCTCCCTCTCTCTTTTTCCATATGTTCATCTGTTTTGTTTCTTAAATTCCACATGTAAATGAAATCATATGGCGTTTGTCATCCTCTAGCTGACTTATTTTGCTTAACTGTTTTCTATCCATTTACTCCTTCATGTCATTTTGTTCATTTTGGTTTGGAGATGATAGAAAATAAAACTCATCAATGATATTAATATAGATGTATGTGAATACAAGTTAATGGAAGGAGAAGGGATTTTTTGCTGAACTTTAGGCTGAGGCATCTGTTATTAGGCAATTGATAAACCAATAGTATGATTGTTTTTTTTATATTTATTCATGGGGTGTCTGGGTGGCTCAGTGGGTTAAAGCCTCTGCCTTCAGCACAGGCATGATCCCAGGGTCCTGGGATCAAGCCCCACATCAGGCTCTCTGCTCAGCATGGAGCCTGCTTCCTCCATTCTCTCTCTGCCTGTCTCTCTGCCTATTTGACAGAGATCAAATAAATAAATAAAAATCTCAAAAAAATAAAAAAAAATATTTATTCATTTATTTGAGACAGAAAGAGAGCACACAAACAGGGGGAGGGGCAGAGGAAGAGGGAGCAAGAAAGAAGCAGACTCCCCTCTGAGCACAGAGCCTGATGTGGGGTTCCATGCAGGGGTATAGCAGGGCTCAAACTCACAACACTGAGATCATGACCTGAATCAAAATCAAGAAATGGATGCTCAACCAACTGAGCCACCAAGGTGCCCCAGCAAGATTGTTTTTTAAAAAGGTTTATGTCATTTTTGCTTAGTGGTCTATGATATGTAGCTATTGTTTGTAGATTTATATCACCCCAAAGTCATCTTACCAGGAAGAGATTCTTTGTCTCCTTGGGTGAATAAATGAAGCTATTACGATGAATGTCATCTTCCTGTTCTTTGGAACAAAGAGGTTGATAGCTACTATTCATTTTTTGATAACTAATATCTTACTTTAGTTCATTTTATAGACTATAATTAAGATCCTTTTTTTCAACCATCATTTCAAATATTCTGGTGGTATATCTAATTTGCTTTGAACTGTTGATTTTACTGCATCTTGATTTTGATATATTAATAGATGACACAAAAAATATACTAAGACATCATTTATTTTTTTTTCTGGTTAGACCTATAGTGTTTTAGTCATAACAACACTTGCTGAAAGTAATCACTTATCCTTACATATCTAAAAATTAAAATAGGCTTTTACAACAAATTCCCAATGAATTCACAAATTTATCCTATGCATTTTTAATCTTAAAACATGATCATCTAGAATATTTAGAGGGTGAAATTAATGTCTATTTAATATAAACATTTGACATATAAATTAATGCCTACAAATATTTATATATACCACATAGCTGTTATAAAATTGAATAAAATAATTGACTTTAAATCAGCGCAATTAAAATGTTATAATAAATGAAAATATTCCTCTTAACCTTGAATAAATGAAAATTTTTCTCTTAATCTTGGTGAATATAAAAGATTTATTTATTATGAGAATATGATACTTACAGACCAAATATATGAAAATAATAGGCATTGAAATAATTATGATTAAGTTCACCCTAAGGTGATATAGAAGGAAATGTGGTGATAAACATTATATTTTTGCCTTATAGAATATGTCTCTTTCTTGATTAATTTGTAAAGCCATTTTTAAAATTTTTTTAAAAGACTTTATTCACTTGTTTGAGAGAGAATGAGTGAGACAGGACAAGCCAGGGGTGGGCCAAAAGGAGAGTGAGAAATAGACTGGAGTGCTGAGCTGGGAGCTCTAATGCAGTGCTCGATCCCATGATGGTAGGATCATGACCTGAGCTGAAGGCAGGCGTTTATCAACTGAGCCACCTAGGCACACTAAAAGCCATTTTCTGAATAATCCCTGTTAGGGTGGCCGGTGACACAGGTGGCAAAGAATTGCACATAGTAGAGCAGCAATCAGAACAGAATTCATTCATTCTCCAAGGGAGTTTATTCATCCTCCAAGGGAGAAGAGGGGCCAGATTTCAAGAGAAATTTTGCCCAAATTTTCTGTTAGGCTGGGACTTTAAAGGGATTTTTAGGATGTGAGAAGGTTGCAGCTATGCACGTGGAGGAGGGTGTGGGGGGAGGGGCTCAAATCTTGGCCAAGTAGAGCAGGAGGTGTCAGTTTCTTGGGGGACTTTGTCCAGGGTTCATCTGAGATGTGGGTTGTGGTATGGCTAGAGAAGAATTTGTTTTGTAGTAGTGATCTGCTTTCTGAGAATGAAGAGTACAATGACCTGGAAAAAAATAGAGTTAGGACCAAGTACAGACACCTGTGAGTTTTGTCTGTAAGCTTTGTTGGGGAGGGGTCTTTGAATAGAATTCTTTCACTTCCTAAGTCATATATAAAAATTCAGAAAAATTAATATGGAAAAGCAACCATTATAAATTTTCTTATAAGTGCTGGTTAAGCATTGAGTATTAACAGATTTGAAACTCTGATAGAGAATACTGCAACAACTGTTGTGAAGAGTTAGAGCAAATCAACAAAACATAAACATTATAAAGAAAGAAACAATATTAGTGGAATCCACTTCTTGGAGAAAAGTAAACACAGATGTGAAAATTAGACCTGTACAAAAAATACAATAAATAAGTCCTTTCTGGAATAAAATTTAATAAAAATATTAACTTGATGAAATTACCAAACCTTATTAAAATTTTTGTTTTGGCATTTCAGGTTTCAGAATACATAGAAAATAGCCATGTCAAGCAAGACAGCCAAAGCACCTATTTCACTCTACTTGTGATCAGTCCCTTTGAAAGTGCTAAGTTTATTAGTTGCTCCAGTTTCTTTCTACAGATGTGGTTACTTCTTTTTTATTATTACTATGTTAAGTTAGCCACATTACAGTGCATCATTAGTTTTTGATGCAATGTTCAATGATTCGTTAGTTGTGTATAACACCCAGCGCTCATCACAACACATGCCCTTAATTCCAGTTCTCTTGCAAGGTCTTATATTGCTTCCTGTGAACCCCCAAAACTACCTTATTGTTTCCCCAATCTGTTGAAAGAAGTTTTGACTGCTTGAGAACAAGGACAGAGAAGTAAATGTATAATACCTCATAGTTGTTTAATGGTGTATTTTTTACTTCATGAGACAGAAAAGTAATTAGAGTGACAGTAGCCAAGTGAAGTTAATATCATAGGCCAAACTTCATATTTTAATGTAATACCTAAATTTGTACTATTTTAGACAATTTGTTACTGTAGACTGTAAGCCACTCATTCATATAGAATTAGTTTTTTATGGGGTGCCTGGGTGACTCAGTTGGTCAAGCATCTGCCTTCAGCTCAGGTCATGAGCTCAGGGTCTTGGGATGGAGTAGCTCAGCAGGCTTCCTGCTCAGCAGAGAGTCTGCTTCTCCTTCTGCCCCTCTCCCGCACTTGGTCAAGTACACTTTCTCTCTCTCAAAAAAAATTAAAAAAAAAAAGAATTAGTTTTTCACAGATTAAACACAGCACTATAATAAAATAAAATGTAACAAGTATGTGTGAGAGAAATTATGCCTTGAACGTCTTCTGACAAACCATTTGAACATTACTTTTGTGGTTTGAAATCTCTAAATTGATTAGATACCTAGTTCTTCTATGTACTTACCTCTTTTTAGAATGAAATTGCACAGAAACTATAAAATGAATTTGCATTTTTGTTTTTCATCTAAAATTTCAGAGTTGCTTATTTTGTCACTGCTTTTGCTTTCTCTGATTGTCATGATTTTATCCCTCTCTGTTTGTTGCCTATGCAACCATTAGGTATTGTCTATTAAAAAATTCACTCAGATAACATTGTCACTGCTGAAGCTTTTAGAAAATTTTAATTAACTTTATCAGTTTTCATTGTAGTTCCCCTATCAGTTTCCAGAGTAACCTTAGACTATAGTAGGAATGGGATGTGTGAGAATGGTAAAGAAATTTAAGGTTATCTTATCATTTGTTCATGAATGAGAAAGTTAGAACCAGGTAAAAGTAAGTGTATAGGAATATCTTCCCTGAATATCTGAGTTAAATTCATCATGCTAATATACAACTAAACAGTGCATTTTTAAAATCCATGTTTGATAACTAAATTTCTGTATTGGTCAAAGAAGCAAGCAGCATTTTAAAGGAAAACCTTTATAATTTTAAAGATTATAATACATTTTCAAATGATAAATGTAGGGGTTTGGAATAAAAATCTATAGATTGAGGTTATTTAATTATGCAGGTTTGATAGAGGCAAAATTGAGTTTGTTATGCATTGATTGAACTCTGAATTAAGACATTTTGAAATATTTATGTTATGAAATATAAACTTTGTGAGGGCAGAGTTTTTTCTCTCCTTTGTTCACTGATTTATTCTCAGTGGCTAGAACACTGTCAGGCATATAAAAAAAGCTTAAAAATATTTCTTGGCTAAAAGACTAAACCTTTATGAAACTAATTACTCACTAGAGGTTAAATATTTCTTCTAGGTTTCCAATATGGATATTTCCTCAAGTTTTAGAAATGTCATTGCCATTTCCCCCAATACTTTCTAGTTATTAAAACCTTTGAAGAATTTCAAATGATAAAACACATTTTAAAATGTTTTATTTAACGATGTTATTACAGAAAGAGTAGAACAGATTTAGAATGGGTTGGCAGAAGGGAACTGCTTGGAATTAAGTCACTTTCTTAATTATTCTTGTGTAGAGATATACCAATATGTATGCAGTGTTTGAAAAAATGGTCTGTAGCCTTCTTCTGTCAGTTGTAATAATGTGTATATGCTTAAGGTTAAGATAAGAAGAGAGTAGTAGTTTTATTTCCAATTGTCATTATCCCATTTTTATTTTTGCTCATGTTTGCATAGTACTTACAAAATCACACAGACCCTGAATTATTTTGGATATCCTAGATTCATATTACATAGGGCACAAGTATATTTGTACATATTAACATAGTAAGTATAAATGGGTATTTTTATACAGGGCCAATAATTCATAAGAGAATAAATCTTGAGAAAAGTTTTATATTATGTAATCCCAATGTTCATCATTGAGAAAATGGACTAAAAATACCACAGGCAATAGTCATTTTGTATTGTGTGCTAAGATAGGGAATGTCTTCAGTATTAAAAATGCTCAGTAATAGAATTACTATTAAAAAATTTTATTAATTCCATGAACTGCTCAACAAAGGAAAATGGGTGAACTCATATGTGTGTATATATATATACATGTATATATATATACATGTATATATACATATATACATGTATATATATATATATATTTACTTGGGTGATAATAATTCCTTAAAATGAGATGTTTAATGTTTACTTGGTTCATTTCTTGGTTCTATACATGACCTAAATTATTTTGATTTTTGTAACAAATACATTTATTCTATCACTGATTGCAAATAAGGTTTCTTTTTTATCACTTTTGTGTCTTCTGACCTGTCCATATGCATATTTTTTAAAATGCAGATGCACAGCTATACAGTGGGAAAATTATTTAATGCAATACATTGTCTGCAATAATCAGACCATAATATTTATTACAAGTTATTTACATCATTTCATGAGTCTTCCTATTTTTAGAGCTATTATTAGAATTTTGTTAATGCTATCAATTACAAATAAATACTGAAAACTTCCTTAATTAGTTACCTATGTGCATTAATAATTTTCTATAATGAATTTTTTTTCTGTAATGGATTTTTAGCTGACCATCTGTTGGCTAAACCTTTAAAAGTTTTGAATGCATTGATAGCTGCATTAATTCCTTTTTTAATTTTAATTCAAATTAGTTAACATACAGTGTAGTATTGGTTTCAGGAATAGAATTTAGTGATGCATCACTTACATATAACACCCAGTGCTAATCACAAGTGCCCTCCTTAATGATCATCACCCATTTAGCCTATCCTCCCACCCATTCAGTCCATCCTCCTTCCCATCCACCATCAGTTTGTTCTCTATAGTTAAGAGTTTCTTATGGTTTGCCTCCCTTTCTCTTTTTATCTTATTTTGTTTTTCATTTCCTTCCCTTATGTTCATCTGTTTTGTTTCTTAAGTTCTACATATGAGTGAAATCATAATGTCTTTCTCAGGCTGACTTATTTCTATTAGAATAATACACTATTGATCCATCCATGTCATTGGAAATGAAAGATTTCATTCCTTTTGATGGCTGAGTAATATTAAATTGTATATATATACCACCTCTTCTTTATCCATTCATCAGTCAATGGACATTTGGGCTCTTTCCATAATTTGGCTATTGTCAATGATACTGTTATAAACATTGGGTGACTGTGCATTGTAGGGTCATTCTATTTTTAACATTTTGAAGAAACTCCATACTGTTCTCCAGAATGGCTCCACAAGTTTGTATTCTTACCAAAACTTCAAAAGTATTTCCTTTTTCCTGATCCCTTGTGAATACCCATTATTTCATGAGTTGTTAATTTTGGCCATTCTGACTTTTGTTGTCTCATTGTGGTTTTGATTTGTATTTCCCTGATGATGAATGATGTTGAACACATTTTCATGTATCTGTTAGCCATCTGGATATCTTCTTTGGAAAATTGTCTATTCATGTCTTCTATCCATTTTTTAACTGGATTATTTGTTTTTTGGGTGTCAGTTTGCAGATATGAAAACCATTTTAATATGATATACTTTACTTTTTATATCATTTTTTAAAGATTTTATTTATTTATTTGACAGAGAGAGAGATTACAAGTAGGCAGAGAGAGAGAGAGGGAGGAAAGCAGGCTGCCCGCTGAGCAGAGAGCCCAATGCGGGGCTCGATCCTAGGAACCTGAGACTATAACCTGAGCCGAAGGCAAAGTCTTAACCCGCTGAGCCACCCAGGTGTCCCAATATGATCTACTTTTAATATATAGACATAAATTCTCAAAGTTGGAATGTCTTCTAGTCCAGCTCTCCTGCGGAATGTTTTGTATGTCATCTACCTAATCATATATATGTAGGCCTAAACTGGTTATCTAGCTTCTTACTATCTCCTGAAAATTGTTTTTTCCCCCAAAATGTTTTAATTCAGTTATTTATGTTGATCTGAAACTAGCCTCCCTGTAATTTTTACCTATCCTTATTCCTCTCATGCAAAGAAAGAAAACTTTAGTCTTCTTTTCACATGGTAGTCCTTCTCACGTTTAGGCATTTGTCACATAAGCCTCTTCCTTGCTCAAAGGACTTTCCTTCTTTAATCCAAGAACACAAGAACATGCTGAACACAAGAACTATTGTATAAAACATTGCCAATGTATTCTATTATTACCAATAGAAGAATTGGTAGAATTACATTTGAAATTGGTAGAATTACATTTGAAAACCTTAATAATAATAAGTAATGATTATATTTTTTGATTAGTAACAAATATACATTACTTTACCTTAAGTATTGAATTACGTGTTTTTAATTATTTTTATTAACTTTATCTATCTTGGTATGTTATGTCTTTTATGTATTTTATCAATGGTGACCACTTTTACAAATACTGAGTCTTTTAATTACTGTAGGTATGTTGTATAATTTACCTTTTATCTTAATGAAAAATGCATAATATTATTTAAGAGTCAATTTTGCTAATATTTTATTTTAATGATTTTAAAACTGAGCATTTAGTTAACATACATTTAATCGTTGGTTGGCTTTAATAATTTCCTCTTCCTCTTCCTCTTTCTCTCTTTTTTTTTTTTTCCATTTATCCTTGACAGTTTTCTGTGGCTTGATACAGAGAACCATCACAATTGTGCCTGGTATGGACTTGTTGTCTGGGACGTATATATTTGCGGTCCTTTTAGCATGTGTCGTATTTCAGTCTGGCGCCCAGGAGAAAAATTACACTGTCCGAGAAGAAATGCCAGAAAACGTTCTGATAGGCGACTTGCTGAAAGACCTCAACTTGTCACTGATTCCAGATAAGACCTTAACGTCTCCTATGCAGTTTAAGCTAGTGTACAAGACTGGTGATGTGCCTCTGATTCGAACTGAAGAAGGTACTGGTGAGATCTTTACTGCTGGAACTCGCATTGATAGTGAGAAATTGTGTTCTGAGATTGTGGTGGAAACCCGTTGCTTTTATGAAGTGGAAGTTGCCGTTTTTCCAGATGAAATATTTAGACTGGTTAAGATACGTTTTCTGGTAGAAGACATAAATGATAATGCACCATTATTCCCAGCAACCGTTATCAACATATCAGTTCCAGAGAACGCGACTATAAACTCTCGATATGCTCTCCTAGCAGCCATTGATCCTGACATAGGAATAAATGGAGTTCAAAACTACCAATTAATTAAGGTACATTTTAAAAACACTTTGTTCTAGATAATTCATTTTTAAAAGGCAATAAAAAAGGATCTTTGCATACTTCAAATTTTAAGCAAGCCATCACCCTATTTTTTTAAAAGTTTAAGCATAATGGGGAAGACTCATCAATATAATTTTTGTGATTGTATGAAGTTTATGAATTTTTATTTTATGTATGTTTATTTTCAAGAATTTGCTTTTGTTTCTTTCCCTTAACAATCTATTATAGGGGTCAGATAAGGAACTCAGCCCTGCTACTTACAATAAATAACCCACCCAATACCCTACATTTAATTTATCTAGTCATGACTCTACCACAAGGTGGACATAAACAAACAAATTTAAACAGTAGGAATGAATACACAAATTTATCAGATTTACTTAGTGATCATTATAGATGGGAAGTTTTCTCTTGCCATTTCAAAAAATTACCAAAGAAATTTATTTGAGTGGTGAATAGAACATTTTTTTATTATTAATGTTTCTACACATATATAGAATAATTAATATTTTTCATAGCGATTTCAATTCAAGGCAATATCTTTAAGCATCTCTTGAGTCATCAGAATGAGATTTAATTTTAGTCAATGTGCTATTAATGTTAAATATTTTCATTTTGTTCTAATTCTTTGAAGATACAAAACACCCATTTGCTATAAAGGGTATGTAAAATCTTTAGCCAAAAAATTTCAGTTTATCTGAAGAATCTGTTTTGGTCTGATTTGGGTCTTGGGATAGAGATGGCAGAAGGAAGAATAGGTGGAATAATTTTATTTGAAATATGTGCAGAGGGATCTTGTTTATCAAGTGAAGGAATAATTCCTTTTAAACATCTATATAACATATAGGATAGTAGGAACTCATATTTGGATATATGAAATAATTCAATGCACTTGAATGACCTTGGAAAATGTGTGAATGAGCATATATTTCGACTTAATATAGATTGGTTAAGGATTTTTAAAGTTCTATAAACATTTCCTGACTATTCACTACCAGATTATTATGATGAATATGATGGCCAATGTTACAAAATATTCTAAGAACACATAAATATTTTGATGTATATAATCTGAAAGTTTTGGCCTAAAAGATGTATAATATTGAAAAATTACTCAGCTGATGTTGATATGTTTTAAAGACATATTTAGTTATAAATACATTCAGGAATAGAAGGTTATGTATTTTTGAGCAAATTCAAGTGAAATGCACACTAGTGTGTGACTATAAGAAATAAAAACAGTAAGAGAAGGGATAGACAATTTATAAATGAGAATTTTTTAGGTAAAATCCCTGCAATGGTATCTCCTTATTTGTTGAAATGGGGAAATATGCAGGAGTCAGAAAGTTATAGATCACAATTTTGTGCTTACTGTTGACTAGATATGTCATCTCCAACTTAATTTTTCTGAATTTCATTTTCTTCAATCATAATATGAGGATGCTGCTATATATGTCACAAAGGCAGAATTAAGAAAATAAGCACCGAGTAGAAAGTAGGTAGACCTGCTGATGCTATTTAGAGATGCTTTAAAACATTTGACTTTTTTTTAGGTATGTGAGATTTATCACTTTAAATTGTAAATTGTATAGCAGAGTACATACTATCTCTAAAACAACACTGTCCAATGTAACTTTCTGCAATGACATAAATTCTATAATCTGTGAATAACCAATATGGTAGCTATTGGCCATATGTCATTCTTGAGTACATAAGATGGGGTTAGTGCTACCAAGTAACTGAATTTTTAATTTTATTTAATCTTAGTTTTAATCACCACAAGTGGTTATTGGCTATCATATTAGCTAGCAGAGTCAAAATAAAGAAAATGTTTATTTGGAATCTAAAAAATAACAGATAAAATCAAAATGGGATGTTACCAAATTTAAATCTGTATATAAAAATAAATAAATACATAAATCTGTATTTAAAAATAAGTACAGTGTCTCTACCAACAATCTATATAAATGTATTGTTTTGAAATGCAGGTTTCTATTATTCCAAGGAAATTATTTCTAAGAATAATTTTGTCCTAGCTCCCTCAGGATAGCATAACAAATTTACATTTCTGATTTGTCTTGAAAGCTGCTTAAGAAATTTAAATAAAACAAACCTATTGACATAATTTTAACTTTGTTAAAATCTGTTTTAATTTTAGTTTCTTTGAAATATTATCACGAAATAATAAAAGGTTTACAAGCTCACTAGAGGTTATTATATGAGTCTTAGAGATAGATATGTTCTAAAATTTCATTGTTTTAGAATGTTTGATAAGGCAAAAGTGAGCTACATGATCTGCTTAAAGTATTGAAACATTTGTATGGCTTCATGGACAAATAACTGTCCTGTTTGTTAAAAATAATGAGTATTGGGGCCCCTGGGTGGCTCAGTGGGTTAAAGCCTCTGCCTTCAGCTCAGGCCATGATCCCAGGGTCCTGGGATCGAGCCCCACATCAGGCTCTCTGCTCAGCAGGGAGCCTGCTCCCTCCCCCACCTGCCTCTCTGCCTACTTGTGCTCTCTGTCAAATAAATAAATAAATAAAATCCTAAAAAATTAAAAAAATAATGAGTATGAAAAGAAATAATGAATATGGAACATAAAACACAGCCCCAGGCATGCAGAGGGCTATGACAGGGATGACATTAACTGAGTATACTTTGATTTACAGAAAGGTCTTATCATGAAAGTGGTATCTATGCTGAATGAATGGGAAAATTACATTAAAAAAAGAAAAGAAAATTGTTATGATTTATCCATAAACTTTAATAAATGTTACAAGTAGGTCAACCATAATAATAACCTCTGTCCTGCAGAATAGGATGAAAATTTAACTAATATTAATTTATTCTATTTTGCTGAATAGAAAAGACTAGCAAAATCACAGTTTATTCTAACTAGGGAGATATAAAATGTATATGTAAAATTCAGGTAGCAAAGGAAAAGAAGGGGCAGATATAGGGACAAATTTTAGGGAAAAATAGGTCAATTTACACATTAAGGGGTCTTGTGACTGACAATTCTATATTAGTTAACTGAAAATAAAGGCAGTGGTGGAAAATATTTATTAAATGCATCAAAAATGTATATAATTGGGTGGCTCAGTGGGTTAAGCCTCTGCCTTTGCATCAGGTCATGATCCCAGGGTCCTGGGATCAAGCCCTGCATCAGGCTCTCATCTCAGCAGGGAACCTGCTTCCCCCTCTCTCCGCCTGTTGCTTTCCCTCCTTGTGATCTCTCTTTCTGTCAAATAAATAAATACAATATTTTAAAATGTTTTTGATGTTAAGTAACATAAAACAGGATATTTATCTTCAAAATTTGACATATAAATATTTTAACTTAATTTTGTTTTTTTGTGATATTACATATGCTATATTATAAACAAAGAAAGCATTACTATTCCATATTTTGAATACTTTATATATTATTAATATATAAATAATTAATAAACATTATATCATCTATAATGCAATATTGTTATAGATATTATATGTAATATCTATAAATATATTTATAATATATTATATATTATTTTATTAAATGTTACTAAGTAATATATTGTAAAATATTTTGTTATATGTTATATATGGTATATACAGATATATAAACATCTGAATCTAATTGTGCAATTCGCAATTGAGCCCTTGAAGTATTTGGAGCTGTTGGCCAGGAGTAAGATTTTATAGTATCTCTCTCTAACTTTCATCTTGTTATTATGATCCCTGCTATTTGTAAAGCTTTTTTTTTCACATTCTTAGTCTTGTTAAGAGGGAAGCCAATATTTTCACAAATAGAGATAACCTTCAAGTACCCATTATGATTCGGGATATGAATATAAACCACAAAGACCTACTTCTTCTGATGTTTGGAGCTGAGGGTAAATTAGTTTGTCTAGTAATATTATATATGTCTTCATTTTCTTCAGATTTCCATCTTCCTACACATATGTCAATAACATTTCTATGCTAGTCCAGTGACATGTGTTGATTGGTTTCCTTGAAGCAGGCATGACAATGTTTCAAAGGCTTGCAGTTTCTACTGACATATCATGAAGATCAAGCTTTTCTCAGATTAGTGATCCTGCTTGAAACCCTCACCAATTTTGCCCATTCCATAAAGCATCTTTGTCTTTTCAGCCAACCACAAAATAAAAAAAGAAAAATAAAATTTAATCTTGGGCAGAGTCTTTTCACATAATCAAGATTTGGGCACTTATTTCTATTTTATTTAAAACCAGATATAAATATTTGGTCTTTATGTTCAAAGTTAAATGAGAATTCACTATCTTTCTTCTTGATCAAGAGTTTGGACTTATGAAGCTAAGGTTAGAGTAAGATTTGTTTTGAAGTCTGGGATTAGAAAATCCAAATTGCAAAAATATAATTTACAATTAGATTTATTAATTTTGAATTAAAGTGCCAAGAATGAAGCATCCAATATTATATCCTGGGGACAAAATCAAACAAAGTATTATTCTGAAGGAGCTCTTATTACTTTATCTTCTGTAACCATAGTTCAAAGAGGTGTGAAGTAAGTTATCAGGACCAGTGAATAAAGATTCACTAATATTATTGCAGGCAGAACATGCAAAGTGTTATATAGCAATGTGTTCATCTTAGAAAGCATAGTTACTTCTAAGAGGATGAAAGGAGTTTGAATATAGTGATTTCCTAATTTTTCATTTATGAGATGAAATTTTAACTAGAATTTTATCTTTTCAAAGCTAAAATAAGTCAATTATATATTCTCTGATTTATATGTTGTTTATATTAAACCATTTTTGGTCTGCACAAAAAGCAAAATAGATGACAAATCAAATGCTAATGAATATTAGGTTCCTGAAAACTGAGGGTTATTATCAAAATGCACCTTCAGTAGGGAGAAATGAAAACAATACATGTAATTTTTTTCATAAATGGATCTTTATTAATGCTCATTTCTTATTAAAATGAGAGTTTAGTGCTAATAGGATTAATTGACATTTATTAAATATATTTTTAATTTTTAAATTTCGTTTTTATTTCAGTATAGTTAATATACAGTGTTATATTAGTTCCAGGTGTACAATATAGTGATTCAACAATTCCATACATCACTTAGTGCTCATCATGATAAGTGTCTTCATTAATCTCCACCACCTACTTTACCCATACCTCCATCCACCTCCCCTCTGGTAACCATGAGTTTGTTCTCTATAGTTGAGTCTTTTTCTTAGTTTCTCTCTCTCTCTCTCTCTCTCACTCTATTTCTCTTGCTCGTTTATTTTGTTTCTTAAATTGCACACATGACTGAAATCATAAGGTATTTGTTTTTCTTTGACATATTTCTCTTAGCATTATACTCTATGGTTCCATTCATGTTGTTGCAGATGGCACAATTTCATCTTTTTATGGATGAATAGTACTCCATTCTCTCTATATACACCACTTTGTCTTTATCTATTCATCTCTCCAGGGACACTTGGGCTGCTTCCATAATTTGACTATTGTAAGTAGTGCTGCTATAAGCACTGGGTTCATGTATGACTATAAATTGTGTTTTTCTTGTTTGTTTGCTTGCATTTTGGAGAAGAATATCCAGTAGTGTGATTGCTGGATTGTAGGGTAAATCTATTTTTAACTCTTTGAGGGAACTCCATACTGTTTTTCAGAGTGGCTCCACCAGTTTGCATTCCCACCAACAGTGCAAGGGAATTCCTTTTTATCTACATCATTGTCAACACTTGTTTCTTATGCTCTTCATTTTAGACACATTGATAAGTGTGAAGTGATATCTCATTGTAGTTTCGATTTACATCTCCCCCATGATGAGTGATGTTGAACATCTTTTCATGTGTCTGTTGGCCATCTGTGTGCCTTCTTTGGAGAAATGTCTGTTTTTATATTTTGCCCATTTTTTATTTGTATTATTTGCTTTTGGTGTTGAGTTTTTATAAATTCTTTGTATATTTTGGATACTAATACTTTATTGGATATATCATTTACAAAATATCTTCTCCTATTCTGTAGATTACCTTTTAGTTTTGTTGATTGTTTTCTCTGCTGTGAGGAAGATTTTTACTCTGATGTAGTTCCAATAGTTCCAATAGTTAATTTTTTTGTTTTTCTTTCCCCTTGCCTCAGGAGATACATCTAGAAAAATATTGCTACAGCTGATGTCAGAGACAATACTACCTATGCTTTCTTTAAGGATTTTTATGTTTTTAGTGTTCACATTTAGGCCTATAATCAATTTTGGATTTATTTTTGTGTATGGTATAAGAAAATTTAAATTTAAAATAGAGTTCCCAGAGAAAAGGAGACCTTTGCTGTTAGTAATGAAAGTAATTAAATAAATGATTAACTGAAGAATAAATTGATGCCCTAAACAATTCAGGGATGCATAAATTAAAAAATAAAAACAATATATATAAATTAAGAAGTGTAGAATTTTATAGATTGCTTTTATTTAAATGTAGTGTTATTTAAGTCACTGAATGATTATATAGATGAATATGATACTGCATATAGCTATCAAAATGTTAGAAGATACAATCATTATTGTTACAAACTTCCAAATATTCAATATTCATCATTATCATCATTAGTTAATTTATTCAAGTAAGTTTAAGTATCATTCAATAAATATAAAATGAAGTCTATCTATGTTGATTGAATACACAAAAATTTTTAAATTCTGATGATGATTATTACATCCTCTACTTCATTTAGTGGTGTCACACTGCTTTTCCTCTGATGATTTAAGTATTTAAGTATTTAGCAGATTTTGCTTGTTTCAGTAGGCATGTGAACCTTTTCAATTTACTGTGAAAAAAGTGATTCCTAATGGATCAGCTACTGAGAGTCATACCATTTCCTTCACTTCTAAAATACATAACTATTCTGGATTCCAAACCCAATATAGAATTCTCTAAATTGAAAAAGTAGTGATGATCATTCTATCATTTTTAAGTATTTTAAGAAAAAAACATTTTAATGCTATAGAAATGCATTTTTAAACTAGAAGTATTCATGTACTGGGAAAAATGAAAATTTCCTCATTGGGGATAACATATATGCCACTTAATTGGACAATTTTTGGCTGGATTGTACATTCGCTGCCCTAGCTTATGCATCTGCAGGTTTTATGATTCTCACCATTTCTCTGAAGTCATTTTTTTTTCCAGAAATCACACCATGAATTTTTAGGCATATTCAGATGCCTGGAATTTTTCCTTAGACTTTCAAGCAATGCTTAAGATCAAATATCTAAATGATATGATGTATAGATTTATATGAAGCTAGAAATCTCATGTAGAAAACCAGTTTACATGCAAAATAACTAGATAATAAAACTGAGGTATTAATTATTCTAAGTCTTAGAAATCTGATTTATTATTATTTATCTAATAGATATAATTTACAGAGCTATATTTGCTTTAACAAATATAATTATATGATGGCGATTTTAAATAATTTAGAGTAATTTATAATTTTTCTCCACTTGCTTTTGTGGTTGTTTTGTAAATAGTAATATCATTTCAACTATGTATGGTCTTTTATAATCTAAATTAGTAGTGGTTCGAGGCAAGAAACTGACTTCTGTCTGAGATAATGTTCTACATATCACACAAAAGAGTGGCTGGCCTTATTTGGGTATTGATGGCTGTAAAAATAACATTTTAACAAAAACCTATTGATATTGCAGGACAACTGTGGATTTGATGAGGCAATTACTTGTATATGTATTTTTTTCCATCTAAAGACATCATGTCTTAGGTTAGATAAAGCTGTAAGTAAGCATATCTTCAGGAGTTATTCCAAAGTATCTCCATGCTTTATTTGCTACACAGTTCATTGACAATTTTTTCATCTGATGTGGCTCTTAAGCTTCCTAAAACTTGTGATTGCTTAAATGGGTTAGTGATAGTTGATTCATTCATATTAGCAGTGCATTGTCAGAATGAATTATGGACAATTCTTCTTACTGACAACAGCTTTTGTGTGTTACTGTGATATTGGAAGATTTTTAATCTTTTTAATCACAAATAACTGAATGCATAGCTCTGTTTTTATGCATGTTTAGAAATTTCTGTTTCAAAAATTGCTGGACTTGCTTTCCTAGTTGCAATTATCAGTGTTACTTTAAAAGATAACTGCTTAAATCAAGAAACAGAATCTTAAGTATAGAGAGCAAACTGATGGTTACCAGAGGGGATATGGGTCAGGGGATGGGTTAAATAGGTGATGGGGATTAAGGAATGCATTTGTGATGAGCACTGGGTGTTGTATGGAGGTTCTGAATCACTATATTGCACATCTGAAACTAATACTGCACAGTATGCTAACAACTGAAATTTATATAAAAACTTAAAAAGATAACCACAGGGCACTTGGGTAGCTCAGTGGGTTAAGCGTCCACCTTCTGTTCAGGTCATGATCTCAGGGTTCTGGGACAGAGCCCTGTATTGGGCTTCCTGCTCAATGGAGAGTCTGCTTTTCTCTCTGCCTCTCCCTTCTGTTTGTGCCTGCTCTCTCTTTCTCTCTCAAATTGCTTATATTAATGATTTCTTAGCCAATATTTTTAGTTAATTTAAGTATTGCTTTCTCTAATGATTTCCACAGGGGCAGTTGGCAATTGGTTTGACCTGATTCAATTTGTAGATTAAAGAAATAATTACCCTTGTGTGCCTGTCTGTAACTTTGTGCATATTTTTACTGCTATTTCATCCTCATGTGGTTTTCTATTTGTGTTGTACTAAATAAGTGTGACCACATAATTTACCCTCCAAATAAGCACAACCCTCCAAATGAAGGGAGTGAAAATGATCCCTTTTAGTAATTACATAGGGACAATTAAAATACATGGTGACAATTTATAAAAACCCAAAATATCTAGACTAATTCCTTCTTTGACATTTTACATTTTCTCTTCTTCTTGAAGGTTTGGACTATCTTGAGCCACATTGTTGGCACAAAGTCAAGCCACATTCTCCATGACTGAGTTAGCTCAACTGTCAAAGATTAGTTTGTGAATAATTATTCGGCAGTCAACATGATAACATCAAATTTGTATAAGTGAGTCCTTTCCTGAGCTGGCATTGTTCATCTAATGTAGTATTTATTAAGGCTAAATATGCAATATAATGATATGGAAATATGTTAATTTCATTAAAATTATTTTATTTTGGACATAATATTTCCTTAATTATTATTCAAATATGTGAAGATCATCTATCCATTGCTTCCGTGTACTGACACAGAAAAATTAGGAGGTATTAGACATATGGCTAAGGTTCTAAACACAAAGGTTTTAAGAAGTTAATGTGTTACCCAGTTTCTCCTTTTCTACAGTTTTCCCTAAATAGCTATTTATCTGGAGGTCACTTGAGTATAGCCTAAAAAGATGATGAGGTACAGAACATCTTGAACATCTTTCAAAAAAAAAAAATTAGATTGTAGATCAAGAGCCTTCAGTGGTTTCTGTAGAAGAAACCACTTGTAACTCTATCTGTGTAGAAATATTCTGCAAAAATACTATTAGCATTTTATATTTCCTTCATTATACTGATTTAAAAATAATTTATACCATTAATACAGTATAAATTATACTCTGTTGCTCCTTCATTCACTAACATTAAAAATTATGATGTCACCAATAATTAATTAATTGTTTTCCATTATATGTTCTGGCTTTCTTCATGGATTTGCATGGATTTTTCACTCAGGATTTTGGAGACTGTGTGTGTGTGTGTGTGTGTGTGTATGTGTGTATTTGCATACATACACACACCCACGTATATAAATATATACATACACATATAAATATATTTTAAAATTATAAATAAATATGGGCACTTAAGTCAACATTAGGATAAATATCTATATATGTATGCCTACATCATTATTTATCTAACATGTATAGAAATAATGTATATCCTCACGCATCCTCTTTTTTAAAAACTTGTTTAAAAAAAGACTTATTTATCAGAGAAAGACAACTATCATATGATCTCCCTGATATGAGGAAGTGGAGATGCAACGTGGGGGTTTGGGGGGATAGGAAAAGAATAAATGAAAGAAGATGGGATCAAGAGGGAGACAAACCATAAGAGACTCTTAATCTCACAAAAGAAACTAAGGGTTGCTGGGGGGATTGGGGTCGGGAGAGGGTGGTGGGATTATGGACATTGGGGAGGGTATGTGCTACGGTGAATGCTGTGAAATGTGTAAACCTGGTGATTCACAGACCTGTACCCCTGGGGATAAAAACATAAATACAAAAATTAAAATATATATATTTATTTATTTAGGAGAGAGAGATGCAGAGAGAGAGAGCATAAGCAGGGGAAGGGGCAGAGGGAGAGAAATTCAAACAGACTCCCTGCTGAATGGGGAACTATTCATGACTTATGCCCATTTCTTAACTATATTATTGGAGTTTTTTGGGGTATTGAGTTTGATAAGTTCTTTATAGATTTTGGGTACTAACCCTTTATCAGATATGTCACTTGCAAACATCTTCTCTCATTCTGTAGGTTGTCTATTGAGCTTGTTCATTGTTTCCTTCACTGTGCAGAAGCTTTTTATCTTGATGAAGCCCAAATAGTTCATTTTTGCTTCTGTTGCCCTTGTCTCTGGCAAGATTTCTAGTAAGAACTTGCTAGGACTTAGATAAAGGAAGTTGTTGCCTGTGTTGTCCTTTAGGATTTTGATGGTTTCCTGTCTCACATGTAGGTCTTTCATCCATTTTGAATTTATTTCTGTGTATGGTGTAAGAAAGTAGTCCAGTTTCATTTTTCTACATGTTGTCCAGTTTTCCCAACACCATTTGTTGAAAAGAGTGTCTTTTTTCTATTGGATGTTCTTCTTGCTTTGTTGAAGGTTAGTTGAGCACATATTTATGGATCCATTTCTGGGCTTTCTCTTCTGTTTCATTGAACTATGTTTCTGTTTTTGTGTCAGTACCATACTGTCTTGATCATTACAGCTTTGCAATATACCTTTAAGAACAGAATTTTAATGCCTCCAAATTTACTTTTCTTTTTCAAGATTTCTTTGGATAATTGGGATGAAATAAATAGGCAGACAAATCAGCAATGAAGTAGTCAAACTTTCTCTATTCACAGATTACATGATACTCTATGTAGAACACCCGAAAGACTCCATCGTGGAGTCTTGATAGGGATGGCGTCGGATAGTATAAATATTTTAGCAATATTTGTTCTTCCAGTCAATGAGCATGGAATTTTTTTCATTTGTTTGTCACCTTCAATTTCTTTCATAAGTATTTTATAGTTTTCAGAATACAGATCTCTTACTTTTTTGGTGATGTTTACTCTTAGGTGTCTTATGTTTTGGGTACAATTGTAAATGAGATCAATTCATTGTTTTTTGTTTTGTTTTGTTCTGTATTTTTTTTTTCCTGATTCATTACTGGTGTACAGAAATTCAACAGTTTTCTAGGGGCACCTGTGTGGCTGAGTCAGCTGAGCTACCAGCTCTTGGTTTTGGCCCAGGTCATGATCTCATGGGATGTGGGATAGAGCCGTAGTTAGGCTCTGTGCTCAGCGGGGAGTCTGCTTGAAATTTCTCTCCCTTTTCCCTCTTCCCCACACTTTATCTCTTTGTCCCTAAAATAAATAATTAAATCTTAAAGAAATTAAATGCAACAGATTTCTATATGTTGATTTTTTTAATCTTTTGACTTTACTGAAATCCTGTATTGGTGGTGTCTTTCAGGTGTTCTACATCAAGTATTGTGTCATCTGTAAATAGGGAAAATTTGATTTCATCATTGCTGATTTGGATGCCTTTTATTTCTTTTTGTTGTCTGATTACTGAAATTAGGACTTCCCTTACTACATTAAATAACAGTAGTGAGGGTGGATGTCCCTGTCTTGGTCTTAACTTTGGATAGTTTTTCCCCATTGAGGATGATGTTAGCTGTGACTCATTCAAATATGGCCTTCATGATGTTGAGGTAGTTCCCTCCATCCCTACTCTGTTGAGGATTTTTATCAAGAATGGATACTGTACTCTGTCAAATGTTATTTCTGCTTCTATTGAGAGGATCATGTGGTTCTTATACTCTCATTTCTTAATGTGGTGTATGACATTGATTGATGTGTGAATATTGAACCTCACTTACAGGCCAGGTATAAATACAACTTGATCATGATTCATAATTCTTTTAATGTACTGTTTAATTAAATTTGCTAGCATTTTGTTGAGAATATTTGTGCCCACATTCATCAGGGATATTGTCCTGTATTCTGCTTTTTAGTGGGGTCTTTGTCTGGAATCAAGGTAATGCTGGCTTCATGGAATGAGTTTGGAACTTTTCCTTCCATTTCTGATTTTTGGAACAGTTTCAGAAGAATAGGCATTAAGTCTAAGTCTTTCTAAGAAAGATTTTATTTATTGGGATGCCTGGGTGGCTCAGTTGGTTAAGCGGCTGCCTTCAGCTCAGGTCATGATCCCAGTATCCTGGGATCGAGTCCCACATCAGGCTCCTTGCTCATCAGGGAGCCTACTTCTCCCTCTGCCTCTGCCTGGCACTCTGTCTACCTGTGCTCAATCTCTCTGACAAATAAATAAGTAAAATCTTTAAAAAAAAGAAAGATTTTTATTTATTTGAGAGAGTGTGCAAGCATGAATGGGGGAAGGGCAGAGGGATAAGCAGACTTCCTGCTGAGCATGGAGCCTGACATAGGACATGATCCCAGGACCCTGAGATCATGACCTAAGCCAATCAGACTGAGTCATCCAGGCACTCCAGGTATTAACTCTTTTTTAAATGTTTGGTAGAATTCCCCCTGGGAAGCCATCTGTTTCTGGAGTCTTGTTTGTTGGGATACTGATTTGTCCCAGAAGCACAGTTGTACATACATGCAGGGACTTGGAATTTATGGTTAGTGCAGCTAAAAGCTGGCATCCAGGTTAAGTGCCCTCAGCAGCTGCCTCTGCTCCTATTAACAAATAAGACACCTCAACAGTGCCTGCTGGATTTTTTGTTCCTTGAAAGATAGTGGCATCTCTCTCAAATTTACTCCAGGAGGAATTCTCTCGTCATTGCAACCCAGGGCATCCCCAGTCCATGCTATCCACTCCCAGGTCAAGGTCCTCCTTTTCCACAGGAATACCTCTATGCCACTGGGCTCCACCCCAGTGATGCTGAAGACTTATAAAACTTCAGACTTTGAGCTCTGCTTCTTGTAAAAGCTTGCAATGATCAGTCCCTCTCATTTTCCCATCAATGGTTTGGGGGAAGTGCTTTTCTTGTGCAATGAACTGTGTCTCTCTCTCTCTTCATTCCCTGATCAGGGCTCCCCCTCCCACCAGCACTGGTGTTTTCTTTCTCCCCCAAATCACATCTCTGCACCTCCTGTCTTGCACTGTGTCGCCTCTTTTCTCCCTTTAGCCTGGCTATTGTTCTCTCAGTCCTCAGATGGATTTCATGGGTGTTCGGAATATTTGATATTTATCTAGCTGTGTTCTAGGGAGCAGGTAAGCATAAGGTCCTCTTGCTACTCTGCCAACTTACCTCCTCCTCCCTCTATTTCTGCTTTAACCTTTATTATTTCCTTCCTTCTGCTGGATTTGGGTTTTGTTCATTGTTGTTTTTCTAGCTCCTTTAGGTGTAAGGTTAGGTTATTTATTTGAGATTTCTCTTGCTTCTTGAAGGAGGCTTGTATTGCTATAAACTTCACTCTTAGAACTGCTTTTGTTATACCTCAGAGATCTTAGACCTTTGTGTTCTCATTTTCAGTTGCTTCCATGATGTTTTATGTCTTCTTTTATTTCTTATAGATGCATTCTGTGTTTAGAAGCGTGCTATTTAACTTCCATATATTTGTGTTATTTTCATATTTTTTCTTGTGATTGATTTCTAGTTTCATAGCATTGTGGTGAGAAAAGATGCATGGTTTGACTGTAGTCTTTTTGAATTAATTGAGATGTGTTTTGCAGTCTAATGTGTGATCTATTCTAGAGAATGTTTCATGTGAACTTGAGAAGAATATGTATTCTGTTCTGTTCTGATTGAATGTCTTGAATATATATGTTAAATCCATCTAGTCCAGTGTATCATTCAATGCCACTCTTTCTTTAATGATTTTCTGTTTGGGTGAATTGTTTGTTGATGTAAGTGGGGTGTTAATCTCCTGTATTATGATTGTATTACTATTGATTAGTTCCTTTATGTTTGCTATTAAATGTTTTATGTACTTGAGTGCTCACTTGTTGGGTACATAAGTATTTATAATTCTTATATTTTCTCTTTTGTTGCTATTATTATTATTAGTAGTAGTAGTGTATATAACCTTCTTTCTCTTTTTATAGTCTTTGTTTTAAAGTCTGTTTTATTGTTATTTTGGCTTACTTTTAACATCCATTTGCATGATAAATGTTTCTCTATCCCTTCCCTTTCACTTTTCACTCTGTAGGCATCTTTAGGTCTGAAATGAGCCTGTGGTAGGCAGCATATAGATGGGTTTTGTTTTTTTTTTATCCAGTCCATCACTGTATGTCTTTTGATTGGAGCATTTAGTCCATTACATCCAAAGTCATTATTGATAGGTATGTATTTATTGTCAATTTGTTACTTGTTTTGTGATTGTTTCTATAATTTTTCTCTGATCCTTTGTTCTCTTGCTCTCTCTCTCATGTCTTGCTTGTTTTCTTTAGTGATATACATGGATTCCTTTCTCTTTATTCTTTGCTTATCTATTACTAGTTCTGATTTGTGGTTACCATTATGTTTGTATATAACATCTTCTGCATATCAGTTTATTTTAAGTTTATGGTTGATAAAGTTTGGACCTATTCTTCACTCCTCTCTTCCACATGTTTTAGATATAGAGTGTCATGTTTTACATTCTTTTATTTTGTGAATTCCTTGACTGATTTTTATGGATAATCTTATTTTCAAACTGTGAATTTTCTTTTTATGTTCCTGAGTGCAAGCATTTTATCAAAGGAAAAAGAAACCAGTTGCTCCTAATGTTGTAATCTGATGAAGTAGACAAAAATAAATTAAAGTAATAAGAACCTTATGGGATGAATATCATTATTCTACTAAGAAGTCTGTGCTAAATTTCAATAGATAATGATTTTAAAAATGTGTGATATCTTAAACCCTGTGCATGGCTTTATTTCTTTGAAAGAGAGTTAATGTTTTCTTAAACATGACTCTCCTTTCCCTAATACAGTTTTAAAATAAGGGGGAACATGGTGACTTCAAGGTTATTGTGAAATATATGACTAACAGCTCAGGTCATTTTACATGGAATACATTTTTTTAATTGTTTTTCCCTTGACATTGCTACAAATGAAACCTGAAAGATTTCATTTCTTTCGCTATTCTACATATAGTGCATACAATCTAAATATTACTACAATATTGAATATTTAGGAAACCATTACTATTCTCACCATTGGTTCTAGGTAGGCTATAGCAAACCAAGACATGTTTAATGGAATTAAAGTGCATTTATTGTAGTTCCCATTGTATTGTATGGAGAATATTAAATTTCTTTTCTTATTGTTTTCTAAAATAGCCGTATCTCTGTAGTTTTAACCATTTGAAACTATATCCTTGTATTTCTCTTACTCAAATATATGTCAGTAAGAGTAAGAAAAGGCTATTTTTTTAATTAAGTTGGTTTGGATAAATCAAATAGGGGTAAAGCTCAGAAATAAAATTTTAGTCTTTCCCCCTACATTCCTAAATTTACAGACTAAACAGCTTTTTTTTTTTTTTTCAGTTTTAGAATCCAGTCTATTTGGAACTACTTTTATTTATTTTTTAGGGGTTTTTTTTAAAGTTTTTACTTAAATTTCAGTTAGTTAAAATAGTCGAGTAATATTAGTTTTAGGTGCACAATTAGTGATTTAACACATACAACACCCAGTGCTCACTGCAATTTCACTCCCTAATCCCCATCACCTATTTAACCCCTCTCCCCCCTACCTCTCCTCTAACAATCATCAGTTTGTTCTCTATGTTTAAGAGTCTTTTCTTGGTTTGCATTCCCCTCTTTTTTCCCCTATGATTGTTTTCTTTCTTAAATTTCACATATGAGTGAAATTATATGATATTTATCTTTCTCTAGCTGACTTATTTTGCTTAGCATAATACTCTGTAGCTCCACTTATGTCACTGTAAATGGTAAGATTTCATTCTTTGTTATGGCTAAGTAATAGTCTATTATATATACCTCATCTTCTCTATTCATTCATCAGTGGACATTTGGGCTGTTTCCATAATTTGACTATTGTAGATAATGCTACTATAAATGTCGGGGTGCATGGTTCCCTTTGAATTTTTATTGTTTTCTTTATTCTTTGGGTAAATACCTTGTAGTATGATTGCTCGATAATAAGATTGTTTTATTTTTAATTTTTTTAAGGAAACTCTTTACTGTTTTTCCAGAGTTGCTGCACCAGTTTGCATTCCTACGAACAGCGCAGAAGGGTCTTTGGAACTATTTTTAGTACTTGCTGACACTATGCATTTTCTGGGCAAGTATGCCAGATTTAAAACTCCGGAAGTGCTGTGTTATTTATTACCTTTCAATGTGCAAAGAGGGGTGACTTGCACACAAATATGTCAAAAATGTTGAAGTTTCATGCAATGGTTTAGTTGTTTTTGGAAAGTAGACAATAGCTTTTGAGTTGGCAACAAATGTACTTTACTTTTTTTTTCAAAAGCATGTATACTTCTCTTTTAAGTTTTATTTCCAACACCAACCTTTTCTTCTTTGATTTTCCAAATAGCTGATAAGAATTAAAGTCTCAGATGAAATTAACCTTTTGCTTATTTCATCAATTTTTATCCTGTATTTGGAAACACTAAAATTATTCTTGATTTTAGGAAAAAATATTTTTAACAAGTGAAACTAAGTCTTTTGCATTACATGAGGTAGTTTAAAAGTCCACAATTTTGAAAGGATTTATTTATTCATTTTAGAGACAGAAAGAGAGAGAGAGGCAGAGGGTCATGATTTGAACTGAAATCTAGTTGAATGCTTAACCAACTGAGCCCCACAATTTTTCTTTTTTAACTTGAACTGGAACGTGCTGTTTTGTGTACTTACGATCAGTGTCATTTAAGATATCAGAATGCAGAATGAACACATAATGTGTTTCATCCAATTCATATGATATGTAGTTTTATTCTTTGAGTTTTTTTACATTTTTTTATTTGTACACATATGTGTTTAAAGGTGTGGAGTTTTGTATTTTATAATTAATGCACTGGCCACTTAACACACAATATTTGTTTTTTCTTCTGAAAGTAAAGGATTACTAGTAGGTTGTAAATTGTTATCAGAGATTGACACTTTAGCCTGCTATAACCCTAACAGGAAAAAAAAAAAAGTTGTTTTAGGGGTGCCTTGGTGGTTGGTCAGTTAAGCAGCTGACTCTGGATTTCGGCTCAGGTCATGATCTCAGGATCTTGGAACTGAGCCGGAAGTTAGGCTCTGTGCCCAGTGGGGAGTCTGCTTGATGATTCTTTTTCTCCCTCTCCTTT
>RCUC01016102.1:0-40877 GCA_003697995.1 Taxidea taxus jeffersonii
GGGGGACTGAATTGCTCCCTCTTTATTTTTCTCAACTATTATGTCTTTTTCAAAAAGTATTCTATTCCATTACTTATTCCAAGTAAGGCCTAAGAAGCCTAAAAATACCCATGCATAACAAGTTGAAAGTGATAAAACATATTGAAAGAAATGCCATAAAGACATAAACATGACCATTCACATGTCCTCATTTACCTTACATTTATGTATGTTCTTGGTTTATTTACATTAGAGGATACGTTCATTGCAGTGAAACTACATTGTCTTATTGTATGTCATTCATAAATACTAATGAATGCATTCAGATTTTACATGATTATCTTATTCCTGATGTTAAGTTTATAATTTGTTTTTAAGTGTTCTATATTTATTTTTTAATTTTTAAAATATTTTTATTTTTATTATGTTTGATTTAAATGCAGAAATTCTTGATAAAGTGTTATATAGGTGTTAAGTAGTGTTTTTATGATATTTGGAAAAGGCATTGGGAATTTTTGATGATTTGAGTAAGCATGGTTGTTTTTATTATTTAAAATACTGAAGTGTAGACTCCTGCTAATGCAAAATTTCTATCCAACACATGATATGGATTATATTGAGATGATGAAAGGTATCTATGATTGTAGTGATTGTCCTTTTCTTTGTTACAAAAAATCTGAGATTAAATATTTTCATCTGGTAAAAATTAACCTATATTTTCCTCTTTGATATTTTTTAAATTTCATTTTATCTTTTCAGTGTTCCAAGATTCATTGTTTATGCACCACACCCAGTGCTCCATACAATACGTGCGTGCCCTCCTTAATACCTACCACCAGGCTCACCCATCCCCCCAACCACCTCCAAAACCCTCAGTTTGTTTCTTAGAGTCCACAGTCTCTCATGATTCATCTCCCCCTCCAATTTCCCCCAACTGATTTTTCCTTTCCTTCTCCTAATGTCCTCCTTGTTATTCCTTATGCTCCACAAGTAAGTGAAACCATATCATAGTTGACTCTCTCTACTTGACTTATTTCACTCAGCATAATCTCCTCCAGTCCCGTCCATGTTGATACAAAAGTTGGGTATTTATCCTTTCTGATGGAGGCATAATTCTCCATTGTATATATGGACCATGTCTTCTTTATCCATTCATCTGTTGAAGGGCATCTTGGCTCTTTCCACAGTTTGGTGACTATGGCCATTACTGCTTTGAACATTGCGGTACAGATGGCCCTTCTTTTCACTACATCAGTGTCTTTGGGGTAAATACCCAGTAGTCCAATTGCAGGGTCATAGGGTAGCTCCATATTTAATTTCTTAAGGAATCTCCACGCTGTTTTCCAAAGTGGCTGCACCAACTTGCATTCTCACCACCAGTGTGAAAGGGTTCTCCTTTCTCCGCATCCTCTCCAACATTTGTTGTTTTCTGTCTTGTTGATTTTGACCATTCTAACTGGTGTAAGGTGGTATTTCAATGTGGTTTTGATTTGAATCTTCCTGATGGCTAATGATGATGAACATTTTTCATGTGTCTGTTAGCCATTTGTATGTCTTCTTTGGTGAAGTGTCTGTTCATGTCTTCTGCCCATTTTTTAACATGGTTATATGTTTTTTGGATGTTGAGTTTGAGGAGTTCTTTATAAATCTTGGATATCAGCCCTTTGTCTGTAGTGTCATTTACAAATATCTTCTCCCATTCCATGGGTAGCCTCTTTGTTTTGTTGATTATTTCCTTTGCTGTGCAGAAGATTTTTATCTTGATGAAGTCCCAAAAGTTCATTTTCATTTTTCCTCTTTGATGTTTATAGAGAAACATGACAATCACAATATTGCACCTATGAAGGAATGTAACATTATTGAAATGGAAAAGTAAGGACAAATAACTAAATGAAAATCACTCATAGTCTTACTACCCAGATTTTTAAAAATTTGACATTTTTGGTAAGTCTTTATAAATGTTTTTCTATCCTATATTTTACTTTTTCTAAAAAATGAAATTTCCATTATTTAATGTCAACAATTCCTATCCTGCTCTTTTTCATGTAACGCTGAGCTTTCTTTATTAGCATTAAATATATCAAGAACAGGGGCACCTGGGTGGCTCAGTGGGTTAAAGCCTGTGCCTTCAGCTCAGGTCATGGTCCCAGGGTCCTGGGATCGAGCCTGGCATGGGCCTCTCTGCTCAGCAGGAAGCCTGCTTACCCCTCTCTGCAGGCCTCTCTACCTACTTGTGATCTCTGCCTGTCAAATAAATAAAATCCTACAAATATATATATATATATACACATATATATATTTATAAACAAGAACATTGTTTATAATGGTGCTTAGTCTTTCATCTTAGTAATATATTTTTTATAGTTTTTTACTATAAATAATAATGTGATGAATAGCCTCAGATTTAAATCTTTGCATGAATCCCTAATTATGAAAGGAAATTAATACCTTACTGTAGTTAATACCCTTAATTCTTGCCAATTATCCTTTCACAAAAGTTGTGCCATTCTGCACTCCCCAGTGTCATAAGAGACCATTATTGATATTGATCCTCTTATCACCAATATTGATCAATATTGATAAGAGGATCCATATTGATCAATATGGATCCTCTTATCACCAATATTATTTTAGCCTTTGCCAATTTGACAGGTAAAAAATAGTATTTGTTATAATTCCTAATCACATGATTAGTTGTTCATTTGAGTTTTACCATATTTTCATGTTAAATGGAAATCTGCTTCTCTAATATGGAATTTGGGTTTATGTTGTTTATGCATTTTATTTTTCTTATTGATTGGTAGCAATTATTTGTATATTAAGGCATTAACTTTTTATTTCCTGTAAATATTAAGATCTTTTGTTTTAGAAATGTTTGTAACAGCATGTACCTTTCTGTTGATAGGATTGTTTGCTTGATTTGTGTTCTACTTTGTCTGAAATATAGGGTACCTGTTCAGTTATCCATCAAAGATTATTTTTTAATATTACTTTATTATTGTATTTACTTATTAGGGAAATTAAAAAAAAGATTTTATTTACTTATTAGAGAGAGTGAGAGAGCACAAACCCAGGCATTAGGGAAACATTTGATACTTAATTTCCACCTACAGAAACAATTCTGGATCACTGGGTCATTGGATACATTGGATCATTGGAATCTGTCCTCTACATTTTAATTTTGGTATTAAAAATTATTCATTTGCTGGGCATCTGGGTGGTTCAGTCAGTTGAACTTCTTTTTTTAAAGATTTTATTTATTTATTAGAGATAGAGAGAGAGAGCACAAGGAGGAGTAGGGTCAGAGGGAGAAGCAGACTCCCCACTGAGCAGGGAGCCCAATGTAGGACTCGATCTTGGGACTTGGTCCTGGGATTCCAGGATCATGTCCTGAGCCAAAGGCAGTTGCTTAACTAACTGAGCCATCAAGGCTCCCAGTCAGTTGAACTTCTGACTTCAGCTCAGGCCATGATCTCTGGGTTCTGGGATAGAGCCCCACATCGGGCTCCACACTCATTGCGTAGTCTGTTTCTCCTTCTTCCTCTGCCCCTCCCCCTGCTTATGATCTCTCTCTCTCTCTCAAGTAAATACAGTCTTTAGAAAAATTACTCATATACCCTGTCTTTTCCTATATTCTGAATCACTGCTTTGATTTTCTGCATTTTATGGTAAATGGGCAAGAGTTTAAGTCCACTAAAAATCCAATCAAAGTATTTCTTTTATATGTTCATTTGGTACTGTTGTTACTCTCATGAGGTCCATATAACATTGTACATATAGTACGGTAAGAGTACCTGAAAATAGAATCTACATACAGATAACTGTAAATGAAGTTTGAGGAAATTTTTTCTATGGCTGTTTTGTTATCCAAATGGCCTTCCATTGATCCCCAAATTATTTGTAATTGTTTTGACTCAGTAATTAAATACTCAAAAGTCAAAGTATAAGTTCTATAGATATTTACAGCCCTTTAAAAAATTTTGATCTCTTGCTTCTACAGGCATTTACGTACTTCGGTTTCTAACCAATTGAAGTATTCAATGTTCTGTATTCTTAGTGCCCATTTACCTGTCTTTTCAGTTTTGTTACCAGTGCTATGTAGATATTCCAAATCTAAATTTATGTCTTAAGGTTTTACTTAAATACCTCATTTTAAAATTAAGGGAAATCTAGTTAAGGTGATACCATTTCAACTTCCATTTTGAGCCCCATCTTATTTGTAACCTAAATCTTTTGGGTCCATTTAAAATTCACTCAAAGTTGTCAAACTTTTTATTCCCTTTCCATATTTATGAAAAGCTTAATAGACAATGCTGATGGGAATAGGGCATAAAATAACAGCTTAGTTATATTTAATAAGTGTGGGAGTCCTTTTATTGCTATAACTAGAATAGTAAGAAATGACTTCTTCCAAAGTATATTATTCTTTCACTAATTGCTGCATGCTCACACCCACATGTATATTATACAAATAGAGAAAATACTGAAATTCTATCCATACATCTAGATAAAGGTTGTGTGACCTCAGTTGTACTTATAATTTGAGTCTGATAATTCTTTGTTTTGGAGAGCTGTCTTGTGCATTGTAAGATGCTTATTAGCATCCCTGGCATCTACCCTTTGCCCACTTGTGACTAACAGAAATGCCTCCTTATATTGCCAAATGTCCCATGGGAAATAAAATCACCACCCTTTGAAAACCAGTCATCTGGGTAGATATAATTTCAGTTTTTCTGAGAAAAGGCTGTGAAAATTTCTGTCCATATAGATATTTGCCTCAGCCAAAGTATAAACAAGATATTTTATCCTCTATTTCCTTTTTAATGCAAGTGTTACTCTTACCTGAAGAAAGCGTAAACTGTCTAAGTCCACATATTAACATTCTTTTAGCCCTCAACACTTACCTGGGAGAAAAATGAAGACAGTTTTGAGATGGTGTAATAAGCCTTATTTTTTCTTTTCTGAAATTTAAGAGCATCAAATATTTTCTATGATGTCTATGTTCTTTTTTAAAACAAAAAATTCCAGTTTTGATGCCAAAACCCAGTTCTTTATGGAAAGCATAAACATTTAAATGATCAAGCTTAGTATAAAGTTATCTAACAATGTTCTTATTTCTAATACAGTTAAAAAATACGAATGTAGTCCTTAATGATGATGAAGGGTTTTTTTGGCTTTCAAACAAAAAATCCAGTTTTTCTTATCTTCGACTTTTTTTTCTAAACAGTACCATGCATTTTAAGGTAATTTTCCTTTCTCTTCCATGCCCCATTTTTATGTTTTAGTTAGTCTAATTTAGAATTTAAGACCTAGATTTCTGATATTGAGACTTTTGCTTAGTTTTTTCTCCCAAGGACTACGTTTGATTTTAACTTTGTCCATATTGTTTCTTGACTTCATTGGGTGCTGTCAACTTTTCATAATGTATTTTTTTAATCATCATTATGATAATTCCCTCACTTATTTGGAGTATTCTTTGAGGTATTTTTGTTCAATAAAAATACATGGCTAATGAATTTTCTAAGATGCTGTAAATTACTACATATATTCCTCTTCTGTAATTTCATGGCTGGAAATACAGCTACTGAGTTGCAACAGTTCTGTCTAAAAAATCTGCAGGTACTTCTTCAATGTTATTTGACTTTTAATGTCGCACATATCCATAAATATCATTAATATGTCAAAATTAATATGTATACAAGAAAGTGACATTAAGAGAAATAAAAATAGAACTTGCAGTATTTTCTTCCTATGCTTCAAGTGATGGATCAGTAACAACTCTGGGAATGTACTCATCCGACTTTGTACACCATGGTTCTGGATAATGGAGAAACCTTAAATATACATGTTCAGTTCATTTTACTTTCCTGGAAAGTTGTCAGTAGTATGTCATTTCATCATTCCAAAGCCTTGGCAGTCTTTAGGTTGGTTCATTTTCCTGTGCACCACTTCCATCATCTTCTTTTATTTCTCCTTCATTCTTTATAATTTTAATTGTGGTTAAGTAAACAGGGCATAAAATTTACCACTATAAACTCTTTCAACATTCACTTCCGTAGTGTTAGGTATATTCACGTTTTTGCATCTCTCCTATTTCTTGACAGTTTTTTTCCCCTCTGTGCTTTGGAAACTTAAATCATTCCTACATATCAGTGCTGTCTTTAATTTGGAATTCATGTCCTTTACAATAAAAATTTCAAAACAGAGAAGTAGAGAAAGCAGGAGTTATACCCTGCTTCACCTCGTGCCACCCACTGTACCCCACCTTCTGGCACAATCATATTCCTTTCATAATGTATGATATTTTTGTTAGGTAGGTTTCTGAAAAGTTTTCTCTGTGTATTTGTGCATATATGTGTATACATACACTTTATATAATTCTACTTATTTTTCTGCATCTTCTTATTGTGCCTTAATACATCCAGGAAAACTTTTCATGAGTATCTGTTTAAATATAACAGTTAAAAGAAAACTTTGACAGTATTTATAACACTATTTTTAATGTTATAAATAATAACAGTGGTAAAAAAATTCATCAGTACAGAATGGTGTAAAGTCAGAAAAAGCCATCCTAAATTTTAACCTCATCTGCTGCCACCATTTTTATTCCCAGGACTTAACAGTTGAGACTTGTCTGTCTATTCTTCCATAAATTATATAAACATATGCAGACATATGTCCTTATTTATTTGCATAATATTCTGTTCTGTAACTTGCATCTTCACATATAGATTTCTTATTTTTCTTTACATGTGGTATAGTGTTCCATGCAGTGGATATATTTTTATCTATTGACTATAATAACTTTATTTCCTCTGGAATGTTTGCTTTCCCTACAAATTTTATTATTATGAGGTATACTCTGGTGCACATACATTAACACATAGTTTTGCATTTTTCTGGGAAAAATTTCTAGTGGTCAATTTCTTAGGCAAAGGGTATGTACATTATTACTTCTAGATATTGCCACATTACTTTTCAAAGTGATCATATTAATTGTGTGGTACAAATTTGCTTCTTTGATCTTACAGTGTGAATTTTTCCTCTTTTTTAAATTTTTTTTTCTCATTGAAACTAATCAAAAAGTTTTGCTTTTGTTGGATGTGGACCTTCTCTCACATGTTATTAAGCTATCAAGTAATTTTGAAGTAATATCCACAAGTGTGCTTTTTCTCTAAGGTTTGGCATGAGGGTCCTGTTGATGGTTTTGCAGTACTTTTTTTAAAGTATGTGTTTGCATTTTTACTCTTCTTAGAATGCGTACCTTGGCTTGGTGCTCATCACAAGACAGCTTATTTGTATTGCTCTTGGCTATATGCATTGTCCACTTGTGTAGAATTTTAAGAGAATGTTTAAAAATAGGGGAATCCATTAAGACTCAGGCTCATGTTCTCACAGAAGCTCAGGATTCAAAGTCTATTAAGAAATAGGGAAAAAAGTAGTGAGCAATTTCTTTTACATTTGTACTTAGAAAACTTTCATTCTTCATGATTTTAGTTGAGGAAGAACATCAAAATTATTTTTCAAACAGATCATTTAATAGAATTAACTTGACTTTGTGAGATATTTATTAATATGCATATCAGTCCTTTGTTTTCTTTTGTTTTCATATTTAATAGCCTGAAGTTAACACCTGCATTTTGAGATACAGAATTTCAGGCAGGTTCCACTTGGATCATTTATTTAAGAACATGAGCTTGTGGAAGGAAAGTGATCCTTTTTCTCTCTCAGAAGCCGGGCAACAACTCTGAAGTCTGAAAAAAAAAATGCCTTTTGCATAAAGCAATTTTCTTAATTGAACAAAGTTTTTTTTTTTCCTCCTCCAATTTCAGTTTTGCTTTTTACCTAGCGGGGAAGATAATCCTTAGGAATTAATTTATAGTCTCTAAGGACAGCTTCAAAACTGCACAATTCATTCAACTGACATAACACATGAGAGGCTTGCACTTGATTTCATTTTAAATCCTCTAGTTCTCTGTCTATAGGATTCACATTGATTTCAGTGTAACTTTCATATGGGCCTGGGTGTCAATATCTTTCTATCAGGAATGTGAGTGCTAACACAATAAAAATAATACAGCATTCTGTGTGCTCTTACAATTGTGTCCTTGTGAGATTGTGTTTTCCTTTATATAATGAGGTTATTTTGGAAAGCCATCTATCATAAAGAGTACCATTAGAAAAAATATGATGAACAATTTTAAAATAATATTTTCTATAACCATTCATGTGATACACATTTATTTTTCACCCTTTATTCTTAATGCATAATGTTAGGCGTGTACTAAAAAGAGCTGCGTAGCCCATGATATTCTTTGCAATGACGTAAGGTCGTGGGGCTGCATAATGGCACAGATATTAAATAAATAATGTAATTAAGATGAGTTTTCTTATTTTTCAGATATATATATACACATGGATCCCAGTTTAGAGCAAGAACAGCAATTTTGTAATTAGTCTTCCAAAGAAACTTGTAATGCTTCTTAAAAGAAACTGAATTCTTGGCATTTCAGTTGCTAAATTATTTTTCTGCTTTTCTGGAAAACAAAATGATTATGCTTTGTTTTTTGCAACATAAATGGATGATCTTTATTTATTAGTCGCTCATAAACTGAATTTACTATTCTTGGTCCTATTTCTTCTTCTTCCAATTAGCTTATAGAACAAGAATTTCAGAGAAGATAGTACTTTGAGGTGTTGAGATGTCATCTACATCTGGCAAGAAGGGAGACAGTGCCAAACTTTGGTGCTGGAAGCAAGATCACTGTTATTTTGTGAACAATTCGTATGCCTTCTAACAGTTAATGCTTTGGGTTCCTTATGTGGCCTTCCAAAATGCTGATCTTATGCCAGCTCTTTGTGTCCTCCTGTGTAGGTTTGAGTCTATATAACAATACTATTTTAAAGTTTTTTTTAAATAATCTTTTGTATAAGTATCATTGTGCAGTGTAACAATTAAGCAAACCAAAATTTATGCTGATAAAATTGCAAATGTTGAATACTGAAAGACTGTTTCTTCAAGTATTTGCTTCTCGTTTCATCATCTAAATTTTAATATGAACATGTAGATACAATTTTTGCTGAAAAATTACAGCTGAGTAGAGGGAAACAGTTTATTTTCTCCCTGATATTAGTAAAATTTCTTATTAAGCATGATTTTTTCTTGTTTCACCTGTAATCTCCTTAGGCATCACAACAAACACCTTTATAATTATAGTCTAGTGATGATAGCTTACTAGAAATGTTCTCAGTGGTTTTCTATAATTGGTGGCCAACTCAATTAAGAGCTGTCCGATTTTTGTCAGCTTTATTTTGGTTGCGCATTGCACCTTTTGGCTTGTAAATTTCTTATTGCTGTGATAGAGTACATCTACCAGTGGGAAAAAATTAGGCCAAAGCAGTGACCAAATGGTGATCACTTTGGGCCAGTTCTATCAACATTTGGATAACATCTGACTTCTACAATTCAAAGTATGTGAGGCTTCTCCTGCACACATCAACTGGTAGTTCCATCCCACCCGACTTTATCCAACCATTTGTCATCGATGGCATATAAAATATGCCCTCCATTGTGAGAGCATTTTATGTCTAGAATCGGTTTCTTTTTTTAAGATTTTATTTATTTATTTGACAGAGAGAGAGAGATCACAAGTAGGCAGAGAGAGGGGGAAGCAGGCTCCCTGCTGAGCAGAGAGCCCAACATGGGGCTTGATCCCAGGACCCTGAGATCATGACCTGAACTGAAGGCAGAGGCTTAACCTACTGAGCCACCCAGATGCTCCCAGAATCAGTTTTATAAGTCTCCTATTCTCCTTTCAGTCTTACAGATATTCACTATCAAATTTGGCATTTAGATCCATATCTAGGCTTTTTTCCTTCTTTGCCCTTATATGTTAACTCAAAACTATTTAACTTATTCTCCTTGGCCACTGAGAAAGATAAGTCATTTTTGAAAACTTTCTACTTCCAATAGATAAATTTGTCTTCTTACCCTTTAAATTACAGACCTTCTCCCAGGCCTCTGTCTTCAAATTGTTTTACTAGATGCACTGCTTGGGGAGAATTACCTATTTTCGTAGTCTCACTAGGAGCAGTTGACTTGCAAACACCTAGCTCAAACCATTCCTGAGTTCCACAGCCTCATTTCTAACTCCTTGATGAATGTCACCACTTGTCTGGCTAGATATTGACGGATAATTGAGAGTGCTACAGTAGAAACATGCATAGCCTAAATCTAACAAGCAAGAGATATTCAATAAATTTGTGTTGAAGAGAAAAAAAAAAACAAAAACCCTTCACTTGAAAGGTCATTCCAAATAACCCCTAAGGGGTGTAAAAACCATCTTTATTTACATCTTAATTTTTAGAGGGAAAAAATAAATACTGATGAAAAGGACAGAAATTTTGTGCCTGGGGGAGAGTGGCAGGCACTTTTGGTCCCTGTGGTGCGTCTTCCCTCAGTTACTCTTAAGTGGTTTCCTGCATTCCTTTTTTCACGTTTTACTAAGGGCACTGGGGCTAGATGGCATGCTCTCTGTAGAGACACAAAAGGGAATTTCTTCTTTACAATAGGTATCTAAACTGTAATTTTGAATGTCCTTTAGGCAAAGGTTGTTTCTTTTAATAAAACCAAGTATTTAATTACAGATTATTGGCCCTTTTTTGATCACTTAGATGATTTTGGATGTACTTAGAATACTGACAACCATTAGCCATGAGCCATTGGTTCCATAAGTTATTAATTATTACTGTATAAAAATATTAGTTAGGTAATGATGTGTAGTTTATTATTAATGTGGAAGATTCAAATACAAAGTACTATCAGGTATAACAAGTTTGTGGAAGTTCAGAAATGTAAACCTTGAATTACTTTATGTCTATTACTCATTGTATGGAAGTTCTGATCCTGCCGTTTTCTGACCTTCTAACCTTAGGCAGGCATTTATGTTCCTGAGCCACTTTTGGCCTCTATGCAAAATGGGGATAATGAGATCCATCTGAAAGGATTACTATGAGTATAAAATTAGAAAATACATTTGTAAGGAGATTCTGAAATATCAAGGAATATGGTTATTAAATCACAGCATTTCTATAATATAACATATTAAGAGTTAAACATTATGTAGAAGGAAAATAAAGTTCAAAAGTATATACTCACTCTGGAGGCAATGCTCAAAATGCAATTTGATGTGAAAAGTGCAAGAATCAAAATTCTATAAATGTTAAGCAAACTTATGTGTGCTCCCACCCATGTATATGCATACACATAGCCCACCCCACCCATACATATATATATATATATATATATATATATAGAGAGAGAGAGAGAGAGAGAGAGAGAGAGATTTGGAGAGGCAATATCAAACTTGTAAGAATGGTGCAAATACATGATTTTTTTCTTCTTCTTATGTGTCTTTAGGACTATGCATCCATCATCCATCCATCCATCCATCCATCTATCCAACAAACATACTTTGGCTTTTCTTAAAGCCATATAATGTATGACCAAGCCAATAATTGAGAATATATGGTACCTTAAGGAGGAAGTCTAAAACATATAGTTCCCAACCTGCCTTCAACTAGATTTTGCTGGGTGCAAAGGTGGGATATTTTTAGATTTATTTATTTATTCATTTAAAAGAGATTTCCAAGGTTGGGTTTTGGTTACTTACCAAAACCTACAGAGAAAATGTGCATTTAAAATTAATTTTGGTATTCTGAAACTTTTCCTATACCTTTAAACCATGCTGTTGCTCAACCTGGCTTCCTGAATTTTCTTCTTTTTTAATTTTTATTTATTTATTTTTATTTCTTTTCAGTGTTCCAGAATTCATTGTTTATGCACCACACCCAGTGCTCCATGCAATACACACCCTCCTTAATACCCACCACCGGGCTCACCCAACCTCCCACCCTCCTCCCCAACAAAACCCTCAGTTAGTTCCTCAGAGTCCATAGTCTCTCATGGTTCGTCTCCCCTTCCAGGTTCCCCCAACTCCCTTCTCTTCTCCATCTCCCCATGTCTTCCTGAATTTTCTTAAAGTTACATGCTTTGTAGTCTCTATCTCAAGAGGCTTGGAGATGTAAATTGAGTTATTAGGCAAAATATTGAATTTCAAGGCATTGTTTGTTACAAGCTAGTTTGCCCTTATATAGAAACTCTTTTATTTGATGTAGGCATTTTTGTCCAGTTTTTAGAAGATTTAGAACATAATGCTTCAGTAGCCATATACTGATTTCTTAATCCCACCTATTCATTACTTTAATTTCTATGGTGATGTTTCTTAGGTTTATAATCTTCACTGGCCTTGGTAAGGCAGATGAAAAAATTAAAGCTATTAGACTATCACAGCAATAGTGTGAGCTTTTTTCTTTCTAGTGTTAATTTCTTTATTAAACTAAAGATATTTTATTCTCAGGTATTCAGGAGTACACATTTTCTATATAGCACTCCATAATTTGGGACTTTGGATAGTCAATGTTTTGGCTTATTTACTTCCATTAGTCTTTAAAAACTTTTCTGTTTTTCTACTAACATAAAAATTTAAACTGCATAAGCAAGTTTCATTCCTTTACTAGAACTTAGAGATTAACTAGCTGTTCTTGGTGTACCTGTTTGGCTATTTTACTCAACAAACTTTAATGTATTCAACAAATAGTGAATGTGTAGTGTGTACCATTTACCATATCAATTATACACGAAGATGAAAGTTCTGATTTTTGTCTCTTGGTATTCTAACTACCCTTAACTTCTTTGATTCACAAGATTATAACTTTTTAATCTTTAAATATGAATAAATTCAAACATCAATAATTAAAATATCATTTTCCTTGTATAAGCTTATGGATGTGAAATAAAAAGCAACAGTAACATTGAAGTTATACTCTCTTAAAATAAAGTTCTCAAAGATTTATCCTTAAAAAACCTCCAGTTAATCCTACCATATTTTATCAAAACTATTTATATATATACCATTTTCATCCCTTCCAGCCATCCTATTTGTATTTCAGCCATGTAACACCAGTCTAAAAAAGTACATGTAGAATATTTATATGTGGTATGCATACTCAACTACCTTGTGTATCCAGTCACACACACACAAAATAAAAAAGTAAAAAGAAGTAGAGAATTTTGAATATAGTTAAACCACACTGCTTTTCCTGATTTTGAAAAGTCCCTTGAGACATGGGTTTAACTTGTGTTCTTGCCTGAAGTGATGGATTGCCTGTTTAACAACCATGTCACTGACTAGCAACTGCCAAGAGCAGAGATATATTGTCTTACCAAGGCAAAACCATCATGGGAAGCCAGGGTGTTGTCCTCCTGCCCCATTGTCACCTCTGAGTTATTCATGAAGCCTCATACTGTACAAAGCAGTTGGAAAATTTTAAGTGAACTTTTTCCCATAGTGCTAGACACATGGACCAAAAAAGACAAATGATTTTGGCGAAACAGGTTCAGAATTGTTGATGAAAGCACTCCATTGGAGTCAAAGTGAGTGTGCTGCCATTGCCACCCAAGATTCTTCTGGGTAATCTCTAGGAGGTAATCTATAAATACCATTGACCTGCAAGCACAAGACCATGACTACAGGTGTTTGAGCTAACATGATATCATTAGCAATAATCAATGCATGGCTGTGTTTTCTTACTAATACATGGGTAGAGAACCAAATTATTGAACAACACTGTATCTCTCTTATATTGAGCTCATAAATCTTGGAATAATTCATTAATTATTTACACTTCAAAGAAAAATGTAACCTAGGATTTGGCAGGTTGATCAATGAGACATAAATGAAAATGTATGTATATTTTTGAAGAGAAAAGTGAGGGAAATTGCAAGTTTTAGTATAGAAATTAATTGGAACCATCCGTGTTTGAGGATGGAAATTGGACCTATTTGTATTTGAGGATAGAAGAGTGTCACACTCTGGCTGCCAATATAGACATAGACAGAAAATGAAGATTTCTCTTAAATACATACGTGTGTGTGTGTGTGTGTGTGTGTGTATAGTTTAACTATAACAGCTTAAGGTTTCCATTTTTTTTCTGAAGCCATGATCAGTATAATCCACTTTCTAACCTTATATCTAATTGGTCATCACATCTTGTCACTTCTACCATCAAATTATATCTTTTGTACTCTCTTCTTTCTATAATAACTACTGGTATCTTATTTTAAAGCAATCTTTATTTTCACCTGAACTGTCTAATAATCTTTTGATTAGCTTCTCTGTCACTTTCTTCGATCCATCATTCATACTGTGTCTGGGAGATCATCCTAAAAAGGTAACTTCCTTGCCTAAAAATAGTCCTAAACTCTCCATTGTCTACCCAGTGAAATCCAAAATTTTTAGCTTGGATTTAAATTACCTAATTATTGGGGCACCTGTGTGGTTCAGTGGGTTAAAGCCTCTGCCTTCGGCTCAGGTCATGATCCCAGGGTCTTGGGATCGAGCCCCACATCAGGGTCTTGGGATCGAGCCCCACATCAGGCTCTCTGCTCAGCAGGGAGCCTGCTTCCTCCTCTTCTCTCTCTCTCTGCCTGCCTCTCTGCCTAATTGTGATCTGTCTGTCAAATAAATAAACAATAAAAAAAATCTTTAAAAAATAAATTACCTAATTATTATCATTTATTACGAAACTGATATTAGTAAGCATATGACATAATTATCTTCAACTCTCCAACTAGCCTCTGGAGATAGGGTATTTTTTTAAAAGATTTTATTTATTTGAGAGAGATGGAAAGAGAGCACAAGTGGTGGTGAGGAGGGGCAGAGGAAGAGGGAGAAACAGACTCCCTGTTGAGCAGGGAGCCTGATGTGGGGCTCAGTTCCAGAACCCTGAGATCATGACCTGAGCCGAGGGCAGATGTTTAACCAACTGAGCTGACATGGGGTATTGTTATCTCTTGCTTTGCTGAACAGGAATTTGATATACAGAGAAGTATCTTTCCAGGTCCAAAGAGCAGGTATAAGGAACAGAACTGGAATTCAAAACCTGTCTTGTTATTGCAGAGCACAGGTGCTATTTAAATTTGACACATTCAACCTTTGTAGATTCATGACCTGCCACTTTGACCTCCTTGTACATTTTAAACACACTCAAACTTATCCACCCACCATGATTTATATCTGTTACACTTTTCTCTATTAGTCATGTCCTTCCTGGTTTTGATGTTTCCCTTGTCTGTATTCATTTCTCATTTAGATAACATCTACTCATCTATCAAGATTCTGTTCAAATGGCTCTTCCTCTCTAAAGTCTCTTTCTTCCTGTTGAATTTGTCCTCTACCCTTGCAGTGTTTCCAGACACGTGGCTCATAGTTCTGTTTCTATTCCCATCCCATTTTATTTTTGTTACTCACTTTTGAATTCCTAAGTTACTTCTTGATAACAGAGCATTTATCTTCTTTCTTTCTCCTTTACAACACAATGACTATCCCTTTGTATTTACTCATAAATACTTGCTGAATGAGTCAATTCTGTACCCATCTCCACTCAGTGCAGTTTGGCAATTACATTAAAAAATATATGCCATTTTGATTTGTAAATCACTTTAGTGATTTACAAATGCTGGAGTAGTGGAATACAAGTGCTGGAATAGTGGAAAATTAGTTATTGATAAGATTTATTTCCTGCCCAAACACCAGATCTCCCTATTTAAAATTTTTCTCATTATAACTCATCATGTTGGTTGCAACGAACACCTTAATCTTGGCCTTGGGTAAGCCAAATATGCTTGATTGGACATTTTCTGACTAATTAGGTACATAATCTTAAGGCTGGACTTGTGGTTCTTCATTAGTTTTCTTCTCTTCTTCACTGTTGATGCTACTTCTGTCTTTGGCTTATTTTTTTTTAATTAAAAAAAAATTCTTACAGATACTGAATTTGTAAATTATATGGTTCTCTATAATTTTGTAGAGCCCATCTACCCAGTTTTCTTTCTTCATACTGATTGTAGTAATTAAGACTATTAAAAATTCATGTATCTGAGTTATGGCTACCCGCTGGTTTATCAATTCAAGATATTGTATGGGGGCACCTGGGTGTCTCAGTCATTAAGCGCCTGCCTTCAGCCCAGGTCGCGATCCCAGCATCCTGGGGTTGAGCCCTGCATTGGGCTTCTGCTCGGCAGGAAGCCTGTTTCTCCCTCTCCCACTCCCCTGGCTTGGGTTCCCTCTCTTGCTGTGTCTTTCTCTGTCAAATAAATAAATATTTTTTAAGAAAAAAGAAATGTATTGTATATCTACTTTATACAGATTATTTAGCTAAGATGAACCAAGTACTTGCCTTATTTTTTGAGAAATGCCCAGTGTATCCTTTGGTTTATGGTGTGGCACAGGGGACAAAGAAAATGTTAGTTTTGAAAAGTTAAATGAGACCTCTCTGGAGAGGATTCATACTTGTTTTGTGGTTGTACTGTAATCAATGAGTTAACCACTTTATATTTATACACAAATTTCTTGAGACCTACTATAGGCCTGCAGAAGGGTTGATGTGCTTGGTATAAATCAGTATAATGTGTTTACAGATGGTGGCGCTAGAATCAGAACTGGCTGTGACTTACGGCTTTTATGCATGCATGCCATGTGATGCCTAGTTACTGGAACTCTCTGAGCTTACTTTGTGACATGCCTAAAATGTAAATAATATGTCAGAGACTATATGATGATTAAGTGAGATATTGTAAAACTAGAATGGTATATGGCTCTTGGTAAACACTAAATTTAGAGTGTTTAAATTTTAAGGCTAGTTTTCAGTTAAGTATTTGTCACATTAATAAATGGGAAATAAATAGACATGATTGTAATTTTTTCCATGAAGATCTCTTTTCTTGAAATTTTGACACAGTTATAAAAATTGAACTCTACTTTGTGTTGTAGCTAAGAAAACTATCAAGATCTGATAATTGTAAATTGTCAATGTTTCCTTTTGTATTGCTGCTACTACTACTACTATCATTTTTATGGCATTTATGTTTACATGGAATTTTTCATTACCTTCTTTCATCCTTAGAGCAATTCCTCCGAGGATTGGTATTATTTTTCTTGTTTTATAAATGAAGAGACTAATACACAGAGGAATTAAGAAACTTGATCTATGCCATTTGGTTCATAAGTGGCAGGCTCATTCCTGAAATTCAGGTATATTTACTATGGTACGTTCTGTGTGTCCTCCCTAAATGTTGGTTAGTTTAAAATTGGAGAATGATCAGCTGCTTTATGTAATATAATATGTATATAATATATTAATATGGAGAGGAGTATAGGGATATGTAGGTAGAGGTCCTGCTTTAAGTGTTTGTATAGATATAAAGGTAGGTAAATAAACAATGGAATGTGCATATACATTTTATATGCATGTAAATTTTTCTATATCAACTCAGAGTACCTTTTATTTAGAAATATTTAACCATAAATGTGAAGTTAATTTGTATTCAAGAAAATTATGTCCTGGGATGCCTGGGTGACTCAGTTGGTTAAGCCACTGCCTTCGGCTCAGGTCATGATCCCAGGGTCCTGGGATTGAGTCCAGCATCAGGCTCCTTGCTCAGCAGGGAGCCTGCTTCTCTCTCTGCCTCTGCCTGCTTGTGTGCTCTCTCTCTGACAAATAAATAAAATCTTTAAAAAAAAGAGAGAAAATTATGTCCCCATACCTTAAGTTTTTTTTTTTTTACTTAAAAGATTTTATTTATTTATTTGACAGATGGAGATCACAAGTAGGTAGAGAAGCAGGCAGAGAGGAGGAAGCAGGCTCCCTGCCAAACAGAGAGCCCGATGCGATGCGGGGCTCCATCCCAGGACTCTGGGATCATGACCTGAGCTGAAGGCAGAGGCTTTAACCCTCTGAGACACCCAGGCGCCCCCATACCTTAAATTTTTAAAATAAGTTGTGTTGTCATCTATCCAGTGCTCAACTCTTCAGTTTCATGCCCTGTTACTTGATTCCCTTGTGGTTAATCCTTGTTTTATACTTGTGCGTTTTTCTGTGATATTCACTCCTTACCCTTCTGTCAGCCCAGGATTCTCCTAGGAAATCCTGGGTTATCTTTGAAGATAGTAAATGAGTTGCCCTTTTGTGGAGTCTTTTTGAACTCTCTAGATTGAACACTTCCTGGACCTCATAATACCTTAGTTGTCCTGTCACATTAAATTGCATTGATCTAAGCTATTTTGGCATTACTGAGTCTTGGCACAAAACCTGGTGCAAATTTTAGATCAATAAATATTTGAATTGAGCTCAAAGGAATTAGGATATGAGTGTCTGGGAATTTACTAAAGGAAAATTGAAAGACAAGAAAAATTGAGTAACTTTCCAATTGATTGTCTTCTTTCAGCTCCCAAGTGTTTATTCAATCAATACATATTCATGAAGGCCTAGTAAGTGCCTTCTTATACAAGGGATTCAGCAATAAACAAAGTATATATAAATCTTATCCTCATGGAGACTATATTCTAATATAAAGAGATATAAAATGTAAAATATATCTTACATGGTAATAAATGCATTGAAGAAAGATAAAGCAGGAAGGTAGGATATGGAAATTTGGGAGGGGTTTGCTTTTTTAAGAATGATGGACATGGTAGACCTCCGCGAGTTGGTGATAATTGAGGAAGACTGGAAGGAGATAAGGACTAGAGACATGAGAAAGTCTCATAGAAGAGCACCCCAGGAAAAGGTAGCAACAGTGCTATGTCTATGAGGAATGAACATGTCTGCCGTGTTCAAGGAAGAGCTAGGAGATCAAAGTGGCTGGGTCAAAATGAAGAGTGGTTGAGGAATAGATATAAGGTCAGAAAAAACATGTAAGATCTTGTAGGTTAAAAGAGTGTTAGTTAATATGACTAAAAGAGGAAGTGAGTAGAAGGTTTGAAAACAGCATAATACTATCTGACTTAATATTTTTAAGTATAACCCTGGCTTCTATATTGAGAATAAACTGAGGGTGAGTGTTGTGTAAGCTTGAGTAGAGGTACAGCGGAAAAAAAAACAGGGAAAACAGTTATGAATCCCTTAAATAGTTGAGGTAAGAAACGATGAAGACTTGGTCCAACATGGTAGCAGTGGAGGTAGTGAGAAGTGATGGGGAGTGTGAATATATCTTAAAAGAGATGGCATAGTTTGCTGAGAGGTCATATGTATGGTGTGAAAGAAGAGAAAGAGGCAAGAGAGAGTACAGGATTTTTGGCTTAAGCTTTTAGGAGGATAGAATTGTTATTAACTGAGATGGGAAAAACCGTAGGAGAAAAAGATAAAGAGGAAGGGATCCTTAGCAAAATACTTCTGTAAAGGGCCAGATAGTAAATATTTTAGACTTCACCAGCCAAAAGGTCTCTTTCGCAACTACAAAACCCTGCTCTTTTGGCACAAAACATCTATAGGTATCAGGTAAGCAAAATAAACATGACCATGTTCCACTAAAACTTTATTTACAAAAAGAGGTATCAGACTTGATTTGGTCCACAGGCTATAGTTTGAAGATCCCTGTTCAAGAAGCCAAATAGACAGTATTTCAAAAAGGAAGGAGTTATTGATTATATCAAATACTGCTGATTTATCAAAGAAGATGAAACCTACAAAATGACTATTAGATTTTAAAACTTGGTAGCCTAGGGTGCCTGGGTGGCTCGGTTGTTAAGCATCTGCCTTCAGCTCAGGTCATGATCCCAGAGTCCTGGGCTGAAGCCCTGCATCAGGCTTCCTGCTCAGTGGGAAACCTGTTTCTCCCTTTCCCACTACCCTTACTTGTGTTCCCTCTCTTGCTGTGTCTCTCTGTCAGATGAATGAATGAAATTTAAAAAAAAAAAACCAACATGGTAGCCTTTAGTTACCTTGATCAGAACAGTTTCAGGAAGTGCTGGGTGTCAAAGCCCAAGGAACAAAAAGATGTGGGTCAGGAGAGAATTGAGAAGAGGAATTGAAGGTAATAACACCTAGTAAAATTTTTTTAACTTTCACTTTTCTCTTTTTTTTAGAGAGGTAGAGGGACAGAGAGAACTTTAAGTAGGCATATGCTCAGTGCAGAGTCCAGTATGTCCAGCTCAGTCTCAGGAGTCTCAGTCTCCTGAGATCATGACCTGAGCCAAAATTAAAGGTCCCATGCTTAATTGACTGAGCCATCCAGCTGCCACTTTTAAACTTTCACTTTTAAGGAGAACAAAGAAATGGGGCTGAAAACTGTGGTTTGGAAGTAATGAAGAGAGACTCTTTTTAAGATGGTAAAGAGTAACACAGAATACTCTTGGGAATGATCTAGAAGAGAGGGAGAAATTGGTGATGCAAGAGAGAGTGGGGATAATGACTGGAGCCATGTCCTTGTATAGGCAAGAAAGGATGGCATCCAGAGCATGTTAGACATGGCCCATAATGGGAACACACACTGGTGATCCCCAGTATTAGGTGCTGGTGTAGGCATGTGGGCAGATTGGTCATAGGGGCTTAGGAGCAATTTTCTACAGATTATCTCAGTTTTCTCAGGTAAATGAGAAGCAGTGTCTTCAACTGAGAATGAGGAAGGAGCTCTTGATGGTTTGTGGAAGAAGAAAATAAAATAGTCCTGAAGAACAGATTTCTTGAACTTTGCTTCACATTAGAATTACCTGAGGGAGTGTTTAAAAATTACAAATCATACATTACAGCCATGACTAATTAACTCAGAATCCTGGAATGAAGCCTGGCTTTAACATGTTTTAAAAATTACTCAATATGTGGGTAAGTTTGAGAACCACTGATCTAGGACTATAGGAAATGAGACTAGTCAAAATAATTACATATTTCCCCCAGAAGATTTGACAACATAAGATTGAGCAAGGAATGAATGGAGAGTAGGCTATAACTGGGGGTTGAGGTTTGAGTTCGAGAAGTGAGAGCTGGCAAGGAGAATTGAGGGTATGTGCAATAAAGTGATTGTGATTATAAATCTTGGAGTTAATGCTTAATAGGGAGAGAAATAAGGAGATTAAGGGCATGAGAAGTGGTGAAGAGTCAGTAGAATAAAGGGATTGTAGGGCCTGGTGACATCAAAGAATTGTTGAAATATACTAGACAGAGTCAGCTGGAAACTCAGCAGATGGAGTTTATAAAGTGTGATGCTGAAAGCTCAACATATGACAAAATCTAGGGAATGACCATGGGACCAAGTGACCAAGTCAGGGTAGAGAACAAGAGCTGTGTAGTCAAGGAGTAAAGTGAAGTACTAAGCAAAAAATGGTGAGAGAATTGTTTTTAATGGATACTGAAAGTACCATAAATTATGGCAAGGATCATATATTAGAGATAGTGACTGAAGCAAGAAGCTAAAATCGTCAGGGAGCAAGAGGGCATCACATTCACTGGATAGTTCCTCCCTGTCCTCATTTGATAGGGATAGTTTCTTCTTTAGACATTTGAACAGTACAACAGTGGAATTTTCTTGTACTTCATTCAAGATAATATCATGTGTAGCCAGGTATTAGCAGTTTCCTTTTTGCCTTATTTTATGTTGGCTATTAGGGAATCACCAGTTTCTAAGGCTAATTGTCCCATCATTGCTTTTTATACTTAAAGATAGAATATGCAGTCATTGTTTGGGTGGAGGCAATTTTTCTTCTTGAGAGAATATACCTCTCAGCTACAAGGTTGGTCCAGCATTGGTAATAGAATTAGCCTCCATGGAGAATACATCTTCTTTCTCTTGGTCTCACTTTTAACATTAGCCTTAATCTGAAAGCAAAATCAGCAATCCTGAAGCAAAATGAAAATTACATTTCTGAAAACAGAACATCAGAAAAAAATGCCTAGCCCACAATATGTATTTTAATCTCCTGGGTAACAAGTTTGTTGTGATGGCGGTTGTTTTTGCTTTTCCCTTGGTAATGGCAACACGTTATGGGGAAAATGAAGCATGTTGATAGAAAAGCCTATTAAATGCTTCTAAAGTTGAAAATACCTGAAGCCCTTAATCCACCATATCCAATGGTAAATGATTCCCTGCAAAAAAGTTCTCTGTTCCAAGTTCAGCAGAAGTGACTGATGGATATTTTCAGATAATTCCTGAAATTATAGTTCATTAGAACAACGTGAATACTTGAAGTATAGACTTTCTGTGTATGAGATAGCAGAGCCTTTGAGCTAAGATTCAATGTGAATTACTACCTCTCTCCACATCAATCACTAAACATGCCAATCGTCTCCGTTACCATGAGAGCAATGACTGATTTATTGAAACATAATGACTCTGTCACTTGGAGGAAATTCTCTTGTCCCATCTTGAGTCCTTTAGGACAGGTTATTTCACATGAACAGACCAAAATATCTTCCACTCCTGTTTCTTACTTCTTCAAATTGATGTTGTTTCTTCACATCTTTATGGATTCATTCATAAAGCACATCTTTACGGATTAAGCTAGATTGTACTCTCACTCCACTAAATGTTACAGACTAGTCTTAGCCAGTCATATTTATGTCTCAAGTCAAATGTTAACATGTGAAGTCTATTATATTCATTTAGTGCTATGTCCTCTATTTAAAGTGTCCTACCTATATTAGCAATCTCATTTCCAAAATGACTTTCTTACAGAAGTGCATTATCAACACCTGAAACCTGCAGTAGGACTTGCCCAGTATAGATCATCACTCTCATTCCCCACACCCTCTGCTACATGTCCCATTGATGATGATTGTAGTAGGTTTGTAGATTTGGCTTGTTAAATGAAATATGCCAGAACAAAAGTTTTCTGTCAAGAGAGGATTTGTAGTTATGGTACGGACAGATGCATAACTGAATCACTTATGTAGTTTTCCTTCTTCCTCCTTTTCTTTCCTCTTCCTCCTCCTTATTTCTTCTTTTCTTTTTTCTCTCTTCTCTCTTCTCCCTCCTCCCCGCTCCCTTCTCCCTTCCCTTCCCTCTTTTTACATTATATACATTTCTTTTATTTCCAGCCCACCTTACAAACAAAGCTTCTAATCCTCAAGGATCAGGTGTCTGAAATCTGGTAAAATTCTCTGCTCTGCCCATTGTTTCAGGTGGAATGAACTGGGCTTCTGATAGACATGACAAGAGGCCACATGTACTTTCTAACCCCTTATGCCATGACAGTCAAAGGAGAACTCCTTAGTAACAGTGATGCTAAATAACTGACAATTCTAATTATGGGTTTTTAATGAATACATCTGAAAAGAACTCTAAAATGATCTAATAGTCTCCTTTTGGTTTATTTTGCTTTTTTACAGGAAGGAAATTAAAGCAGTTCTATTTCAAGACTCATAAGCTGATACTTTTTTTTTATTATACCATACTGCTTCTGAAATAATGACTTGCTGTTTACTAGCTATATGCAAAAGCATTATTAAAGCATTTACTGTGTTTAAGGATATGGTTCCTCCCTCAAGGCACTTAACATCTAATTGGTAAGGTAATGGTAACTGTATGGGCCTCTTTTGGGTTCCTTGAAGTATGTCCATACTGCATGATGGTATATACTGTGCTTCCTTTCCCTCTTCTTCCAGATTTTTCTTCCTGTTCACCTTCCAAATGTGATGAGAGTATAGATTTTTCTTCTTCCCACTGGTGGAAAAGGGCTTGACCCAAAATCAGTGTTCAGTACTGTTAGAGGGAGACATGAAGGGAAGCCTGAACCTTCTTTTCATGTATGCTCTAAATGCTGGTTGTTACACACAGCTAATGAATTGTTGAACACTACATCAAAAACTAATCATGTACTATATGCTGGCTAACTGAATATAATAAAAATAATTAAAATAAAATAAAATAATAAAATAGAAAAAAAAAACAAATATCCTAACTCAGCCCTTAATTTTCTCTAGTTCTTGAAACACTACTAATTATTTGAGGCCTAAAAGTTGCAGTGTCTCCATCACATAGTTCTATCTCCCACTTTTGTCTGTTTCTCTCCCCAAACTGCTCTCCCTTGACTGCTTTTGGATTTCCTCCTTACTCCTTTTTCTGTGCTATCCCATCTTATTTATGTCTATGCATTGAACAGTTACTGAAAACTCACAATACATTAGTCTCTGAAAAGAACTGAGGGATAAAGCAAGTGTTCCTCTAATTTGAGGGCCCTTCTCTATTTTTCTCAAGAACTGATCAGTTAAACAAAACCTGGTGGGCCTACTGTGTGTTTGGTTTCTCTTTCAGTTTTATTCCAAATAAAATAGGCTTAATGAGAGGGCTATGTACCCATTGCCTACTTAGATTTCCACTTGTTTTCCAATAGTGCTATCTAACTCTTTGCTGGCATCTATGCTTTTCATTAGGTCTTCTGTGAAGCCTGCTGTAGTCATTTGTGAGGAAGTTCTTTGGGAATCAACCTGTGAGCCCTGGAATCAAAACTTGGCTTCAGTTTTACAATTTTTCATTTATAATAGGGGGATAATTATAGTTACCTCCCTTATGAAGTTGTAGGGATTAACAGAGTCATTACATGTAAAGCACTTAGAATACAGGAAGCACTCATTAAAAATTATTAGTCATATGGTGTTCTTCAGTAATCAAAATATGACACCACGCTGTTACCATTCATTAGCTTTCTTTTATGGAAGCTTCTAACAAATTAAGAGTACGTATTCATTCACTGATTTATTCATTTACTTATGTTGAGTTTTTAAATTTTAATTCCAGTATTTTTAACATAGAGCGTCATATTAGTTTCAGGTGTACAATATAGTGATTCAGCAGTTCTGTATATCATTACTGAGTGTTCATCATGATAAGTGTGCTCTTAATCCCCTTTACCTATTTCACCTATCCCTTCACCCACCTCCCTTCTGATATTTAAATGAGTACCCTCAGTTAAAGTCCTTTTTTTTTTCTGTTGAGAGCTTGAGATCTATTTCATAGTTGCCTAAAGACAAATACAGGTGCCAGTACATTAAATTATGTCTCTTGGATTGTAAGGTGTACTGAAGTACAAAGATCTCATCACAGGGTCAGTTGTTTCTGCTGCTAAGCTTGTGTGCCATCAACTTTTCTGGTTCTTTACTTAGTTACTCTCGTTCAAAGGTTTTAAACATACCAGCATCATACCTAACTAGAGAGCACTACATTTTAACTATAAAGAATCCTGAATTCAGCTGTTATATATAATATATATATAATATATATAATATATAATGTAAGTATGTTTCAGGTATTTTAAGTACCTTCTCTATATATGAAATGAATATGCATATCATTTGTTTAGATGAATCCTTGATATTATTTACTTTGCCATAGCTTCCATCTTCCTGCCCACCTTAAATTACTTGGACAGCCAGGGTAGCTCTCAGATTAAAATATCTCTTTTTTTCTTTAAAGACTTCATTTATTTATTTTAGAGTGAGAAAGGGCACATGTGCATGCACGTATGCACACACACACACACACACACACACGCACTCCTGCGAGTGGTGGGGGTTAGGCAGTGGCCAAGGGAGAGGGAGAAGCAGACTCCCTGATGAGCAGGGAGCCTGATGCAGGGCTCAATCCCAAGACCCCAAGATCATGACCTGAGCCCAAGGCAAATACTCAACTGACAGAGCCACCTTAGCTCCCTTCAGACTAAAATATCCCTAATTGCTCTTCACCCACTTATGCAGGTGGGAATTTTCTCCCTTCTTACATAGACACCAGAGTCCTCCACTCAAAAGAGACCTTGGATCTCATCCTTTATTCTCTCCCAACCTTCTTGGCAACATCCTCTCCTTTGTATAAAACAGAATAAAAGTTATTCAAATACTCTTCGCCTCCCCTTTTTAGTATTGGCATTCCTCTAGCACTGGCACTAATCTAAAGCATGTCTTCCTGGGTTCTCATCCCTTGTGATATAGAAATTAATAAGGATTAACATTACCCTAGGAGCAATGCACTTCCTCCTGTCCCAGCCATATTTAGAAGTTTCCATTTCACACTGACCTTGGAGCTTGTCTTTTGAAGGCATTTTTGTTCATCTGTTAATTTTATATTTTAATGAGCACTGTATTTTCCTTCCATATACTATTCTGATATGAACAAAAAATCATGACATAAAATAGAATTATTTTCTTGATATTTCTCTTATCTAATGGGTAGACTTGACTGTAACTTTTTTAAAGATTTTATTTATTTATTTGAGAGAGAGAGACAGACACAAAGAGAGCACAAACTGCCTGAAGGGCCTGAAGGACAAGCAGACTCCCTGCTGGCCAGTGAGCCGGGTATAGAGCTCGATCCAGGACCCTGAGTTCATGACCTGAGCCAAAGTCAGAGACTAAACCAACTGAGCCATCCAAGTACCCCTAACTATAAATTTAAGTCTTCAGATTATTTAACATATTAAAAATATAATCCTGAATGAGTAATGTAGCCAAGTGATTTAGGGAGGCAGTTATATCACAAAAATCTGTCTGATAAAAATTTCAACAACAAAGGTAGAAACAACTCTGAGATCTCTGGACCTTAGTACAGTGAAATGCATCATCATTGTTAATATTTTATATGTACTATTAAAGTAGAATAAATACTGATAAAATATTTTCCTTGGAGTATTTTATGCCACTCCTCAGACCAAGAGTGTTTGAATAGCCTATGTGTGATGTGTGCCCCAAAATGTTCTAGAACACTGCCATCCACTAGAATTTTCTGTGATGATAGAAATTTGCTCTATATCTGCTTTCCAGAAGGGAAGTCAGTTGCCACATGTAGCTACTGAGCACTTGAAATGAGATTAGTGCGACTGACCTGAGATTGGATTTTTAATTGTAAGTTTGATTAATTTAATGTTTGGTTACTGGCTACCATAATAGAACAGTAAGCCTTGAGAGACTTCTAAACTACCTTAAGATTATACTCACAAGGCCAGGTCACTTTGTGGTCATTCTCAAACCAGTGGCATACTGCAAAGAAACACAAATCCTACATTTAACAATAAGCAAAAAAATCCAAAAAACTTTGAGGGGTGATTTTGATATTTACTAATTTTTTGGATAGGTGGCCAAAATATTAAGGGGTCCTCTTGACTTTTCCTTTCTTTGAAGACCTCATATGCTTCAGTTCTTCCTTCTTACTTCCACTTTAAACACTGCCCCAAACTGATCTTTTTTTGTAACACTACATTTTCTCTAGACCCTTCCAATTCTGTCTCCATGACCATTATTTTAATCAACATATCAACAGTACATTGACCAATGTCAATATGCACAAAATCCTTACCCCCAGAGAGAGGATGGGGAAGACTATAACCTTAAATTCATAATTTGCTATCTTCTGTAAGAGTAAATATTTGCAAAGTTTAACTTTGGGTTATATATTAGGATCATTTGTAGATATCACTCTTTTTCTATACTGTAGGCAAGATTATTTCTAGTCTGAATTTCATGAGGTCTCCAGAGTTTTAAGAGAAAGTGAATGTGTACAGAATGCTTGGAATAGTTGTAGTACCTCAAGGCAAGAATAATATCTCAAGATCTCATCCACCTCTTTGATCTGATGAAAAATTAAATAATAAATATACACAGGATGTAATTTAAACCAATGATCAAATTACTTTGTAAATGAAATTAATTAGCAGAGGGAAAACCAAAACATAGCAAAACAGATGCCTTCCGTCTTTCCTAAATTAAGAGTTTATCCTTTAAACTTCAGGTTTTATTCATTTGGGATTCACTCAACAAACATCTATTGAGCCTTGAATGTGTGTTGGTCACTGTTTTGAAACAATTTTTATATATTGCTGATAAAAAGATGATGCTCGGGCTGCCTGGGTGGCTCAGTGGGTTAAAGCCTCTGCCTTTGGCTCAGGTCATGATCCCAGGGTCCTGGGATGGAGCCCCACATCGGGCTCTCGGCTGGGTGGGGAAGCCTGCTTCTCCCTCTCTCTCTCTGCCTGCCTCTCTACCTACTTGTGATCTCTGTCTGTCAAATAAATAAATAAATAAAATCTTTAAAAAAAAAAGATGATGCTCATGTAAAGTCTACACATTATAAAGGAAGTGGGAGAGAAAATAACAAAAGCTGTAACATAAATATAAAATTATCATTTGTGATCTGTATAATGTAGGACTGAATGGGGTTGAATAATAGAGTGTAGCAGGATATGATGTGTTACTAATGCATGGTCATTGGAAACTAAGTCCTATATAAAATACAGAATTACAAATATGTCAGAAACTTTCCTTACTGTTTTGTAGAGGTCACTTTGGAATAATCTGTCTTCTGTATTAGACATTAATATCCAAAAATAGACTTTTGTAACCACAGTCTGACCTTTTGAATACCAGATGTGAAATGAAGACTTAAGGTTATTCCATGAAGTTGCTGAATGTTAATCAACAGTTGAGTTTGAGTAACATTTCCCTCTTTTTGCCTTAGGAGTACTAGCGGTACACTTATTAGCATGTTTAAAAAGTTGTCATTTATTTCATGAAAGTGAGTAGAAATTGAAAAATGAAAGGCATATATGGATAAGAAGGTTAGATCCACGGAAATCATATATATTGCCTTTAGCCATAGGTGTATCTAAACATATTAGATATAAACTGGTAGGTAGCATGATCTATTGGGAATAAAAATAACAAAATCAAAATAACATGTATAATACGGCAGTACTGCAAGATCCTCAGAACTGTGCTTACAAGTTAAGATCAGAGTATTTTGGGATGCCTAGGTGGCTCAGTCGGTTAAACTGCTGCCTTTGGCTCAGGCCATGATCCCGGAGTCCTGGGATCGAGTCCCGCATCGGGCTCCTTCCTCGGCAGGGAGTCTGCTTCTCTCTCTGCCTCTGCCTGCTTGTGCTCTCTCTCTCTCTCTCTCTGACAAATAAATAAATGATAAAATTAAAAAAAAATCAGAGTATTTTTTAAAAATATGCTAGGTCTCATGGAATGGAAACCTGTTTCCTATCATATGAATATATTCAACTTTTGCACATGAAAAACATTGTTTAAAAATTAATTATGTGATGAGGTGCCTGGGTGGCTCAGTTTAAGCATCTCTATTTTTTATGTCATTTTATTTTCTTTTCAGTGTTCCAGCATCCATTGTTTATGCACCAAACCCAGTGCTCCATGAAATATGTGCCCTCCATGATACCCACCACCAGGCTCACCCACCCCTCCAAAACCCTCAGTTTGTTTCTCAAAGTCCACAGTCTCTCATGGTTTCTCTCCCCCTCCAATTTCCCCCAACTCTTGATTTTGGCTTAGGTCGTGATCTCAGGGTTGTGAGATCAAGCTCTGCTTCAGGCTCTGTGTTGGGCATGGAGCCTGCTTAGGATTTTCTGCCTCTCTCTCTGCCCTTCCCCCCTCTTCTTAAAACAAAAACAAAGAAAAAAAAACTAAAAAAAATCAGTTGTATAGAAATTAAATGAAATATTTCTTATATTTGTTCCAAAGTTGTTATTTCATCACATTTTATAACTATAAAATGGAAGTTAAGTAACTTGAACCATAATATAGCTAGTAGAAGCTGTATAGATAGGACTCAAATTCAGAATGATCTGGTTTCACAGAGTATGTTTTTTTCTAACCAATGACTCAAAAGTATATTTATCAGAAATTTTAGGTGAATCCACACCAAACTGTTTTCTTCCTTTGTTCATGGAGACATAAATGAAAATTGAAATTATGGCAAAGTGGCTGAAATATGCTAATTTTAATTGCTGTTGTCAAGGATAATAACTTGAGATTTTTTCTTTTTAAAACCCAGGTTGCTTTTCTGCACAGAAAAGTATCCATTTATATTTAGGAATTTACTAAATTTTTGTTCTGCTAATCCTGAGGGGAGGATTATTTTCATAGGATTAAATGTAGTCAATTGGTATTAGAATGTTGGGAAGTAAAGCGCAAAATTCTATTAAAGACTTAGTTATTTGAATTTATCTAAGGAAGAGCTATTCTTTATAGTATACTTCGATGTGTATGCAAAGTTCTGTTTTAAGTTTCAGACCTAGCTTTGAAGTTTCACGGATACCTTAAGAAATAATAGCTTATTGATATTTTAGGATCTCTCTTTCCATCACCCCATATACACATATATAGAAAGAGTATCTCTTTTACATTTACTTTTGAAATACTACCTGTGACCATTTCCCCACCTTTAGGGAAGGTGAGGATTTTGCTTGGAGTCCGAAAGTGCATAGGAAAGTTGTTTCAGAGAATATTCCAAAGGTTACTTGGTTGAAATTCTCTGGCTGATTTCAGAAGTTAACTGTGGGAATGGATTTTAGCACAGTTCTGCTGCTCAAGCCAGAAACCTGGATGCTTCGTTCCTCCTGAAGTATCAAAAATAAAAATTCATGAAATTCTCATATCCCACCTGTTCTCTTATCTGGGCTAAATGGTATAGTAAAGTTGGTTTCCCCACCCCCCCATGTTGAAATATTTGAAAAGAAAATTACATAGATGTGTTTGTTTCTTTACTTGAACAATGCTATTGAATCCTAATTCCTGTACTCATGTACCCCTCCTTCCCCAGGGAATGTAGAATATTAGTGTTACCAAGATACTATGGCGTATATATCCTCAATGGCTACCTTTTGTCTCAGCTTTCCTTAGTGGCTTATTGTATTAAAACAGAGAAGCAAAATCTTACATGAGAGGAGTATGTTGACAAATGATGGTTTTACCTTGATAATTTCACCAAATGTATAAACTGACTTTGTCACTTACTAGAATAAGTGTGCCGAATGCCCTCTGTGTGTGCATCGGGACAAGTGGTCTAATCAAGTTCAGCTGTTCTGTGTCTGTGTGGCTTGGCTTAATTAAAATTCAGCCCCGATTTTGAGCAAGCCGCAGTGGTTTGGCAGACCTTCACAGGGCTATACTGCAGCAAACAATAGAAGTGATAAAGGCATACAGTAACAACCAGTGCAACGCAAATACCCCTCTTACTTACAAATCAAGTCGAAAGTGGTTCCTTGAAGCATTCTCATCTGCTTCTGGCGATAAGATTTTTGAAACACTTTATTTTTAAGTTTGCCTGCACTGTCTTGTCCATGAGCTGCCTTTTATTTTCCAATGAAGCAAAAGAAAACGATAGTAAGATAAATGAGCACAATACAAATCCTTTTGAATTTTTACGATGCTTGTGTTATTTGTTGCACACATGAATGAAAGATTTCATGAAGGATTTTCACCTATGTGAGGAAGAGAGCCCTGAATTCATCTGCCATTCATTTATGGTGGTTGGAGAGGGTATATTCTTGGTGATCATCCTTTTTTATTCAGTCCACTGTATTTGGCTGACTGCCCTGGTCCCAGATTTTCTCACAAACAACCATCTGGCATTCTCTCTATCCCCCACATATATCTCCTTCAGGACCTCCTGCAAGTGGGCTGGAGAATTTCACAGCTTGGGGGCATGGGAGTATACATGAAATTGCAGTGACTTCAGGGTAGATTTCTCACCTATAACCTGCATGTCTATCATTGCTAGATGTTTAGTGGAAGGAGCTGGTAGTGCACTGGGGATCAGTAGAACTGCGGGGAGAAGTCCCAGAACACCTGTGGTTTGCTGTATTTTTAACTAGTGTGTACTTGAAGAATGCAGACGGAAAAAGCCAGATCTCTTAATTTCACATGTTCCTCTTGAAGTGTTAGTATGTATAAATTCATACAGAAGGTGCTTTTAAAAATTCAAAGATCTGTTATTGTTTATTACAGCACAAATGTTATAGTATCTCAAATTTATTAATGAATGCTTTTGTTAACTTAAGCTGCGCATATAAATATTGCTTCATATCGTAACAGTTACAAAAGAAGGGAAGTTTCACAAGTCATTCAAAATCTGTATACAGGAACATCAGTTGTCTAAGACATCAGGAAGTGTTGTGTTACAGTTTTCACCCCAGTGAAACACTATGTCTTCTCTGTATGTGCTTTAGGTTTGATTTTGGCTTCTGGCTTTTATTCGGGCACTGACATAATTCTTATAAAGACATGTTTCACTGTTATCTGGGCTTTATCACTGACTTCTGCAGCTGAAAGAAAGATGCCCTGGGATAGAGCCATCACAATTGTTCACAGAATTGTGGCCAGTGGAATGACTCGTCGCAAGGCCAAGATTTGGTGGACTTGTTTCTATGGCTTCATGCCAGTACATCTCTTACTAGCTGTAAAGGAAGCCATGTGCTTTTCACTTTCTTTTTATTCTGTCCTTGATCATTGCTCTTAAATTGTCCAGAACTATCATTCTATTGTTATTTTGTTACAATCACAAATGGAATAAATAAATAACAAAATGTTATTTAATTATTCATATAAGAACAAGCTACCTCAACATACTGAAATCATAATTTCAAATCCCCAAAACCAAGTCAGATGTTAATTTGTGTTCAGGATGCAATGCTAATGTAACTTAATAGTCTTTGTAAATGATTTATACCAGACCGATATACTGATACCTGTGTAAGTTTCAATGAAATTACTGCTGTAGAGTATTAACTGTAATATTCCAGTTTTGTATTAAGCAATTATATAAATTCTAAATGTCTATGAAGACAAAGTTGTAAACAGCTAATATCATTTCTGTATCTTCATCAGGATTTCCATGTGAACAGAAAATAGTGACTAGTCAGTGTTTATTTCTTCTGGAAATGTCTTTATTTCATTTGGAAATGGAAATATTTCTTCTGGAAATCATTTCTTTGTGTAGTTAATATTTTGGGCAAATAAATTTACATTTGTGAAACAAATTTTCTTACATTATGTCATGAATGTGTTGCTTAACATTATTCTAATACAGTTTATGGTAGAAAACATTTGTAGGTACTTATGTTAAACAGTTATGAAAAAAACAGTGGTTGTCAGGTGAAAATACATGTTTTCAATATTTTCATGACACTCAGTGATTGGGTAAATTCTTAAAACAAGCAGATTTATTTTCTGATATTATTGTCCCTTATATTCTGAATTATAATGTGTTGAACCTACACCGAGCAACTAAACAAAGATAGAAATCTTAAAGAATTGTTACTCCAAAGTCAAACACAAAAAATCAGGTGGACTGGTAGTCACCAAGTCAGTATCCTACTCTCCACATGATCGGCTGTTTCATTCCTGAGTGGACATAGCCTTAATCTGCTTTGGGCATTATATCGAAACTTCATTAGTCTTTGTTTCAGTCTGTACCATTTCTGAGCCAATTCCTCCAGCTTGCCTTTGAGATCATATCTGGGATAAGCTTAACTTGTATTAGATTTCAGAAGTTTCTTAAAGCTAAATCAGGAATAATATCATTGGTAAGTAAACTTTCATAGATCTGAGTAAGAGATACTTATATCAAATGTGTATTAATCTAAAATCCTTTGACATACTAAATAGTTCTGTGTGTCAGTGAAACAGGCAAGTATTCACTGTTTCTTTTCAGACTGTTATCTCAAGCTTAGGTTTCCTACTTTTTTCCCCGGTTGTTCACTTTTGACCCACGTGTAAGAGTGAGACGAATGATGCATGCCATGAAGTTGCTAGAGGAGAGACAAGGTAAGTAGAAACTGAGGCCAGTCACTCTGCCAATCACCATCCATTGAGGTCTTCCCATATGCGGTGTCAATCAACTACAAAGATATATGATACCAGGACAGATCTTTGGTTGTTTCTAAGTATAGAATCAGAATGGTGAATCTGCACTTTCTTGTGTGGTTTAGAAAATAGGGATGATATACATATGTAGGATGGTTTTATTTTGGATTCTCTTCATATCACTCTTAGGAGACCTTTGGGATAGTGATTTTTTTTTCTTCCATGATTTTAAACACTGAATATCAGTGCAATGTGAAACTCATAGCTCTAACTTCTCATACAATTGGGATGAAAATTATAATTTGGAAAAAGAGATGGCTAAACTAATGTATGTGGACACATATAATCTCATATACAAATGGTTTGATAATGGAGTCTTACTCATAGAAGTCAGAAATATATAACTTGTTTGCTGTTATATAAACTTGCATTTGGCATGATCCTGAATTTGTTATGGGAGTCTTTTAAAGAGATAAAAACTCATGTCAAAATAAAAACCAGATAATTTCTGCTGTGTGTGTGCATGTGTTTATGTATGAGAGCATGCCTGAAATTCTCATACTTTTTAACTAGCTTCCCAGAAACTATTAAAGCTTTAAACACTAAAACATGAGTATCAGGAATTTTAAAATTTAAAATTTAAAAGTTGAGAACTCTATGCATACCATATAGAATTTGAACAAAATATTATAAAAATGTAATGGATGCTCATTAAGTTAGTTTAAAATTGCATCAAGGAATGATACATAGTGAGAGGGGCTTATTTTTTTGACCTTTTATTTTATTCAAATTCAACCTTTGATTTCAAGATAAAATACGAAAATCCCATGATATAAGATGTATGTTTCATCCTAGATCTTTCTGAATATTATATGTGGAGATTTTTAAAACCCTGAAATTTGATGAAAAAACTAAATGCAGATGTTTTGACCAAAGCTCATCATTTTTGCAAGGACTAGGATGATATTTCACTAAAAAATGATATTTCACTAAAGTTTTTGTTTTCAAGAGTGATATAGAGACATAAATCTATGTGGATGGCTAGAATTTAATAACAAAACATTGTTAATAAGAACACTGAGAAGAATTTTATGGGGGTACCTTGTTGGCTCAGTCATTATGTGTCTGCCTTCGGCTTAGGTCATGATCCCAATGTCGTGGGATCAAGCCCCGCATCAAGCCCTCCTCGGCGGTAAACCTGCTTCTCCCTCTCCCACTCCCCCTGCTTGCGTTCTTTCTCTCTCTGTGTCTCCCTCTGTCAAATAAATAAATAAAATCTTTAAAAATTTTTTTAAAAAGAAAAGAATTTTATGGTCAAGGGTAATACCTTTTTAATAAATGAAACTGTGGAATATGCAAACTCACATAAGATAGATGCACACCATATGACTCACTAGTAGTGTTTACCTTTTTTAAAAAATTTATTTATTGAGGGTCTCTTCTGTGGGAGATACCATAGTAGCATAGTAATCATATAAGTAACAAAACAGACACAATAATTGACATCATGGGTTTACATTTGAATTTGGTACTATAAAACTTGGTGCTTTTTCAATCAAACATAGGTTGAATTCTGGCTTTAATGTTTACTGGCTGGATGATTTTGAATTCAAATAACTTAAGAGAAAACTAACTTTAAAAAAAATTTTTTTTAAAGATTTTATTTATTTATTTGACAGAGAGAGGTCACAAGTAGGCAGAGAGAGACGGGGGAAGCAGGCTCCCTGCTGAGCAGAGAGCCCGATGTGGGGCTCGATCCCAGGACCCCGGGATCACGACCTGAGCTGAAGGCAGAGGCTTTAACCCACTGAGCCACCCAGGCACCCCAAGAAAACTAACTCTTAAGCAGGATTTAAAGCTTGGTGGTTGGTGAGGGAGCTGGGAAATGAAATTTCTGAGCTTATCCGACTCTTAATAATTTTTTTCATTATTCTAGGTTAGATTAGTAAATATATAGGAATGAATTGAAAATTGTAAAGTATAGAAATGGCAGTTTCTTTATAATTCTTTGGTTTGATTTAATATTCCTTGGTTAATTTACACAGTCTACAAATATTTGTTGAAGGCCTGCTATTGGGCACACATAGTTTAAAATCTTGAGGATATTGTCAGGAACAAGAAAAAAGTGTCCTACTTCTTGTGGTGCTCAAATTCTAGTATGGAAATATAGACAATAAACAGAATACATACAAAGGAAAATATCAGGTGGTGGTAAAACGCTGTGGTGAAAAAAAATCAAGGAAATTACTTTAGTAATTTAGTAATTGCTAGGTGGCCAGGTAGTCTTTCCCCTATGGACCTGGATGACTAAAAGAGCCAGTTTCGCCAATATGTGGGGAGGGATGTTCAAGAGAGAGGGAAATGCTAGTGCAGAGTCCCCAAGACTGGAATGGGCTTGCCATTACAAGTATCTGAGAATCGTCAAATATGACTAGAACAGTGGCTCTCAAAATGTGATTACCAGACCAACAGCCTCTGCATTCAGTTAGTTACTACTATCGTATTATTGTTAATGTCTTTGATTTTAAAATTATACTGTGACTAAGTAAGACCTTAACTTCTGGGGAAATTGGGTAAACATTATACAGCAGGATCTCTTTGTCCTGTGTTTGCAGTATGAAAATATTTACGACTGAAAGTCTAAGAAAGTAACTAGAGCAAGTATAAAAGCAATGTGAAAGATTTCAAGCCATGGAAGCTGTGCACTGCTGGGAGTTAGTCTGTATTGTAAGAAAAAATAGTCATGCTGTGGTGTGGAAAATGGGTTGGAAGACAGAACTAATGTGAGTGCAGGGACCAGTGGAGGAACTCTTACCATTATCCAGAAGAGAAATGGTGGTGGTTGGGTCCGGCATGGTGATAGTGGTGGTAAGAGTTCTGGACAGATGCATGATAGCAGAATTTGAAGTTCTAATTAACAAGGCTTGCTGATGGATTCTTTGAGAGGGAATGACAGAAATAGATCAAGTATGACTTAAGTTTCAGGACAAGTTATTGGATTGATGCCAGTGATGTTTATTGAGAAGGCAAAGATTCAAGTAGGAGGTTGACAAATAATGACACATGATTAATTTTATAAGCAAATTATTAAAATAAATATAAACAAACAATTCATAAAATTTTTATAAGTATTTGTGATTAGTAGCTTCAGTGACAGATTTAGCCTGATGAATGCCATCTTGGTTATAAATAAATTAACTCACTTGTGTATTCTCTTATTTACTCTGAAATTTTTAATTGAACGCATTTTTGAAAACATGACATTGTGAAATATATTAAAGACAATAGCAATACCAACAGATATTCTTAATTTGCTATTAGGAATTTTCATATCTGTATTTAATTTGTCATTTTATTCAACAAATATTTGTGGAGTGACAGCTTTGCACCAGGCACTGTTTTAACCACTGGAGATATACCACTTAACAAAGTAGATCGAATATTTCTGCACTAATGGGGTTTACATTCTAGTATATTTTAGTAGAGATAAACCAGACAATTTAAGAGAGATTATTTAAATGTATGGTATGTGGGTAAACTACTTTTTTTTTTAGTTTTTTAACTTAATCTAGCTACAGGTACTTTATGTACAAATATTTAGATTAATAGCATTTTGTTGCACCAAATGAAGAGTACAGCAGTCTGAATAAATCCTGTCACAAAGACAATAAGACCAATTGTAACTAACTTGGGGAATCAGGGTGTTGCACCTAAACAAATCACAGTCTTTAGTTTGTCATTGTTACCTTAAATACAAATGGGTGGTTTGTTTTGTTTTTATAAATATATACACACAGCAACAGGTCATGATCCCTGGGTGTGTCCCTTGTGAAGTAACAGTGTATGCAAAATGGATCACTTAAGTCTTTAACAGAATATACCAAATCTACTCCAGTTGTGGGAAATTGGAGGAGGAGACAACCATGAGAGACTGAGGATTCGAAAAAACAATATGGGGGTTTTGGAGGGGAGGGGCGGGGGGTGGGAGGTTGGGTGAGCCTGGTGGTGGGTATTATAGAGGAATCTTGTTTTTAAAAAAATTAAAGACAAAAATAAAGATGAGTCCACAAATCAATCACATCCTATTTTCTGCACATTCCAGTTTTGACTTTTTTTTTATAGCAACATGCAAAGAAAAAGAAATTAGATCACTTTATTTTTATTTTTTTAAATGACAGGTATTCTTTATTTTATCATAAGTATTGTAATTTTTATCATATTAAAATTGATGTTAAGTATTTTTATTTTTTTATTATGTCCAGTTAATCAACATCTAGTACATCATTAGTTTTTGATGTAGTGTTCAACGACTCATTAGTTGTATATAACACCCAGTGCTCATCACCATACATGCCCTCCCTGATATCCATCACCTGGTTACCCCATCCCCCACCCCCACCCCTCTCCCTTCTGTAACTCTCAGTTTGTTTCCCGGGGTCCATAGTCTTCTCATGGTTCGTCTCCCTCTCTGATTTCTTCCCATTCTGTCTTCCCTCCCTTCCCCTATGGTCCTCCACGCTATTCCCTATGTTCCACATATGAGCGAAACCATATGATTATTGTCTTTCTCTGCTTGACTTACTTAGTAGTGTAATGTTTTGACTTTTATATAACATTGTCTATACAGTATTCCAGTTCTACTACAACCCAGAAAGCTGTATTTAAAAAAAAAATTACTTAAATAAAAGTTTAGATAAGCAAAATGACTGTTAAATCAGATGATAAAGGGGCAAAAATGAAGCAGAGAAGGAAATCAGTGATTTGAAGGAAGGAAGAGTTTAGGGTCTAGAACGGATTTGGTTTTAAAATAAGGTCATTAGGAAACACCTTATGGATTACGAGTTGATGGAGGGGGCTTTGATGATAATTGTTGAAAGAGCATTCCATTTTAAGGAAAAATAAATGCAAAGCCTCTTTGGTGGTGAGCAGGATGTGAACAATCAGCAGAGTGATAAGAGATCAAAGAAATGGGGGAACAAGGAAACAAGCAGATAGAGGGGCTTTGTATGTATCACTCTGAAAACTTCACCTTTTGTTTTGGGTGAGATGAAAGTCATTGAGCAGAAGCCAATATGATTTTCCTGACTTAAGTAACATTTTAGAGCAGGGGCAGGTGCAGTGTGGGGAAGCATGGGCTGAAGTAGACCAGTTAGTTACAAGGCTATTTTAATAATTAAAGTGGGAGAAAATACTACCTACACTAGGCCAGTATTAGTTGAAGGTAGTGAGAAATGGGAGAGGACCAGATCTCTGAGTAGCAAATATTGCTGCGTTAAAATAACAGTTGTATTTCATGTGGTTTTGATTTTTTGTTGTTGCCAAGAATTTACTGTATAAGAATAAGGTCTTGTTAGGTTTAAACACATTGAAGACTGGTTTTCTTGATTCTTGTGAAAATTTGGTTCAGAATAATTTTATTTCAAAAAAGAATCTGGAAGCTTAATTACATTAATGTCATTAAGAGAATACAGACTTAAGGATGTGGTAAATTTAATTAAAATGTTACTCTCTTATAGGAGAATGATCATAGTAGGGACCTTTATTTCTTTCTTAAAGCAAATTGCATGTCTTTAGAAGCTCTTATTTTTGTAGAATGTGGAAGACTAAACATAAGATTACTTCTCATTTATGTTATTATGCAGTGAAGAAAAAGAAATGCATGAAGCTGTGTCATGCTAGCATGGGTTATCTTTGAAGCCCCTGATTGGGAATTCTCTACTAATGTAAATGGTATGTAAGAACTAAATTTGGCTTGTGAATGCGACCTGACATAGTCACGCAGGCATTGTGACCATTCTGTTCTCCTGTCATCTGTTCTCCTGTCGAATGCATGGAGGCAATAACACCAGCTATTATATGTTTATATTAATTGGTTTGAAAATAAAAATAAGGCTGAATATCTGTAAATGTGAATTTATTCAACTCTTCAATGAGAATATACTTTATAAAAAGGAAACCTGTTTTTTTAATGTCTATCTACCTATCTTCACCAGGAAAGATTATTATTGGTAATTTTTTGCAAATAGGCTTAGACATGTAAGTAAGAGTTGGGAAGAAGAACAATATTGCTAACCCAACTTTTGAATAGGAATCATTTTTTAAAGCATTTTTTAAAGATTTTATTTATTTATTGGACAGACAGAGATCACAAGTAGGCAGAGAGACAGGCAGAGACAGAGAGAGGGGAAGCAGCCTCCCTGCCAAGCAGTAGCCAGTGGAAGTTATGTTTCCATGGAGACCCGCTCATATCCAGCCAGGCTGCGTTTACAGGTGGCCATAATGGTGGAGAGCTGCCATCATGCAAATGTGCATTTTTTTTTTTAAGGTATTTATTTATTTATTTATTTGACAGACAGAGACTGCAGGTAGAGAAGCAGGCAGAGAGAGAGGAGGAAGCAGGCTCCCTGCTGAGCAGAGAGTCCAATTCGGGGCTCGATCCCAGGACCCTGGGATCATGACCTGAGCTGAAGGCAGAGGCTTTAGCCCACTGAGCCACCCAGGCGCCCCTTTTTAAAGCATTTATATGTTAACTTAGAAAGAAGAGGTAGAGGAAAGGAAGGGAAATTAGGTGAAATGACCTCCATAGAGACTGCTTGGCACTGATCAAGGGATAAAGTTTCTTCTCTGAGATTTTCACTTAGGATCATTGATCTGATATTCATATCATTGCTTTCAAGGTATTGTAAGTTCCTAATCATTAGTGTAGGGATTTGGAAATAGAGGCCAACTCATAAATAACCTGGTCTCCCTACCTGCTCTTCACACTCTTTGACAAGTGTTGGATCTGAGGCTCTCCTTCTAGAACATCTTGAAGTGAACCAAACAATACTACTACTATCACTTTTCTTCAATGTACCTGATATTTCCTGTTCTCCTACCTTGATCTTTTTTTCTTAAGTCAGTAGTATGGAAAGTGTATCATGGCAAAAAGAAAGACTATCATCTAGAGGAGAGATGTAGAAAGCTAACTTTGGGGAATATCAGTATAGCAGATGCATTCCCCCAAAGCTTCCTTTCTGTTGACATAAACTCCCACACACCACTTATCAACTTCTGCCAACCAGAAAAAGGCTCATTCTCATTTTAAAATAACATCTTTATTGGGATAAAATTCACATATTGTACAATTCACCCATTTAAAATATAAAATTTAGTAGTTTTTATACATTCACGGAGTTGTGTAGCTCTCACCACAATCACTTTTGGAACATTTTAATCCCCTACAGAAACTCCATAGCCATTAACAGTCACTCCTTTTTCTCCTCAAACAGGCCTTCCTTCAGCCCTAAGCAACTACCAGTCTGCTTTGCATCTCTGTGCATATGCCTATTCTAGACATTAGTATAAATGAATCCTATAATATGTTGTCCTTCAACATGGCTGGCTTCTACTTTTTTTTCAAATTTTATTTTTTTTTT
>RCUC01016118.1:0-29446 GCA_003697995.1 Taxidea taxus jeffersonii
AAAGAGCTTAGCAAACTCAACACCCAAAGAACAAATAATCCAATCAAGAAATGGGCAGAGGACATGAACAGACATTTCTGCAAAGAAGACATCCAGATGGCCAACAGACACATGAAAAAGTGCTCCATATCACTGGGCATCAGGGAAATACAAATCAAAACCACAATGAGATACCACCTCACACCAGTCAGAATGGCTAAAATGAACAAGTCACGAAATGACAGATGCTGGCGAGGATGCGGAGAAAGGGGAACCCTGCTACACTGTTGGTGGGAATGCAAGCTGGTGCAACCACTCTGGAAAACAGTATGGAGGTTCCTCAAAAAATTGAAAATAGAGCTACCTTATGACCCAGCAATTGCACTACTGGGTATCTATCCTAAAGATACAAACGTAGTGATCCAAAGGGGCACGTGTACCCGAATGTTTATAGCAGCAATATCCACAATAGCCAAGTTATGGAAAGAACCTAGATGCCCATCAACAGATGAATGGATAAAGAAGATGTGGTATATATATACGATGGAATACTATGCAGCCATCAAAAGAAATGAAATCTTACCATTTGCGATGACATGGATGGAACTAGAGTGTATTATGCTTAGCGAAATAAGTCAACTGGAGAAAGACAACTACCACATGATCTCCCTGATATGAGGAAGTGGAGATGCAACGGGTGTGGGAGTTAAGGTGGTAGGAAAAGTAAAAATGAAAGAAGATGGGATCGGGAGGGAGAAAAACCGAAAGAGACTCTTAATGTCATAAAACAAACTGAGGGGGGTGGGGGGAAGAGGGGTTGGGTGAGGGTGGTGGGGTTACATCATATGTTTAAATAAAGCTTAAATAAAGTAAAAAAAAAAGATAAGAGATAACAAATGCTGGCAAGGATGTGGAGAAAAGAAAATCCTTGTGTACTGTTGGTGGGATTACAGATTGAAACCAGTATGGAAAACTGTATGGAGGTTCCTCATAAAATTAAAAATAGGAAAAAAAAAAAAACTCTAAAACACTGAAGAAAGAAATTGAAGAGGATACAGAGAAATAGAAAGACATTCCATATCATGGATTGGAAGAACAAATATTGTTAATCTACACACTTAATGTAATTCCTATCAAAACACCAGTGAGACAAACCATGAAAGACTGTGGACTCTGAAGAAATAACTGAGGGTTTTAGAGGGGAGGAGGGTGGGAGGTTGGGTGAGCCTGGTGGTGGGTATTGTGGAAGGCATGTATTGCATGGAGCACTGGGTGTGGTGTATAATGAACTCTGGAACACTGAAAAGAAATTTAAAAAATAAATAAATAATTAAAAATATAATGGAAAAAACAAAAAACAAAAACAACACCAACAGTATTTTTCATAGAGCTAGAACAAACAACTCTAAAATTTGTATGGAACCACAGAAGACCCCAAAGAGTCAAAACAATCTTGAAAAAGAAAAACAGAAGTTGAGGTATCACAATTCTGGACTTCAAGTTATATTATAAAGCTGTAGTAATCTAAACAGTATGGTCAGAAACCAACACCCACTCAAAATTCAGTCAGTCAATTTTGTCAATAAAGACAATTCTATTTTATAACATAGCATTAAAAAGTGGAAATAGAAATTATATATTAATTACATGTATGCTTATAGGGCTTTGTTTAGATTTTTCTCCTCCTATTTTTAGGATAAGTAAATGTATCCATAAGTTTTCTATTGTAAAAATAGCTGAAAGTAAATTGTAAGCTTCAAAATTGCACTGGTTTTGCTTGACTAAAAGGACATGTAATAAAGTTTGTAGAAGCGATAAACTGAGTAATTAAACACATAATTAGCAAGATATCAAGTCATCTATTTCATGCCCCTATTGATCAACAATCTTAATTCTCTACTGTATGTTTATTGGACATTCCTTTTGAAAACATTTTTAGTCAGAAAATGAACAAAATGCTTAAATTCAGATATGGATACCAGATCAGTGTGGGTTTAACAAACAATACTGTACTTTCTATAATTCTGCAAATGAAATTTGTGCTACCTTTGGTTAGACTACTAGTGGAGAAGGAAATATGTGAAAGCTCAGATTTGGGACACTCCAGCCACTCCTGTGACCTGATTAATCTTTTTATTATGCAGTACTCATTTAAATAATTCACTCACACTAATTTTAGATCTCTAAATTGCCTGTACTTTGTGTGCAGAAACTGATTATGATAGTCATAGCCATAAAGTAAGATGGAACTAAGAAACTTCTACTTGAATCTCAAAATTAGTAGGCACAAATTAATTAATATGAAATCTGCTCATCTCAAAGTAGTTCCAGTGCTAGAATATACATGAATTTATAATATTGTATGTTCAATGAAAGAAGCCACTGGTGACCACTTTAAGGATTGAAATAACTGAGAAGGGGGAAAAGTCCATTCTGTATTATTGTAGAAGGTTTGGGATACCATTAGAGGCAGAAATTATTGAACTGACCAGTCAAGAATGTAAGAAAATATTTTTGAGCCAAAATATTGCAAAATATTACAGTCAGCAGTGGCTCAGTGATTTTTTTAAGGATTTTATTTATTTATTTGAGATAGAGAGAGATCATGAGATGGGAGAGTTCAGAGGCAGAAGCAGACTCCCCGCAGAGCAGGGAGCCTGTTGTGGGACTCGATCCTGGGACTCCAGGATCATGACCTGAGCTGAAGGTAGTTGCTTAACCAACTGAGCCACACAGGTGCCCCCAGTGATTTCTTTTCTTTTTTAAAATATTTTATTTATTTACTTGACAGAGATCACAAGTAGGCAGAGAGACAGACAGAGAGAGTAGAGGAAACAGGCTCCCCGCTGAGCAGAAAGCCTGATGTGCAGCTTGATCCCAGGACTCTGGGACCATGACCCAAGCTGAAGGCAGAGGCTTTAACCCACTGAGCCACCCAGGCACCGCCCACCAGTGATTTCTTAAGCAAAATCAAGGAATATATATTTAGAATCCAAAATCATGTGTTGAATTATGTTATGAGTTATTAAGAAAATCAGCTATACAATATTACTATTTTAAAATTCTATTTTGCCTTGTAAAATCCTAATTTTGTGGAGAATTTCTCAAATGAAATACTGTTTTTAATCTATTTTGGCTGTTATAACAAAACACCACAGACTGAGTACTTTATAAACAATCAAAATTTATTTCTTATAGTTCTTAGAAGTTCAAGATCAAGGTGCCAACATGGTTGAGTGAAGTCCCTGTTCCACAGACTTCTTGTACGCTCACTCTATGGAAGGGGGGAGATATCTCTAGGGCCTATATTATAGGAACAATAATTCTACTCATGAGGGCTATGTCCTCAGGACTTAAGCACCTCCCAAAGGTCTTATATACTAATACTATCACCCTGGGCATTAGGATTTCAGCATATGAATTTGGGGGGGGGGTACATAAATATTTAGGCCATAGCTTTTGTGTTTCCAGTCTTTCTGGGAGTTGGTAGCTTTTGAAAGTGGAAAAACAGACATACCAGGATGATGAGCAATGAAAAATTTGTCCCTTAGTTTACTGTTTCTACAATGTACTGCCAAATCTGGACATTTAGCTAATGTGAGGAAATCATGCTCCCACCTGGGTAGAGCAATTCATATCTGGTGATAAAGAGGCCACCTGAACATTGCTTTTTCATTTTTTTTAACGGAGGTCTTTATACACTGAAGCCAACTTGGGAAAATAATACTTTCAGTCAGTTATATGTATTTCACCATAGAAATCATTTTGAGTGCATAAATATGTGAAGTAAATAAATATGGCATTAAATAGATGATCCAGGCAGAAACCAAGGTTATTAGCAGAGCGTGGGGTAAGAGGGTTTTTTTTTTTTTTCACAGTAAGAAGGAATTATTCAGATTGGATGCTTGTATTGTTTAACTCTTACTTTGTAATTGCTTTCAATGTTTTGAATTTTGTCCTTTAAATCTGTGTCTCTCAACAAAGATGCCAGAAGTTTGTAGTGGTAGGCAACATGATTGTTATGGATTGAATATTTGTCCCCCCACCATCCTCCATAGATATGTAGAAGCCCTAACCTCTAGTGTGGCACAATTTGGAGATGGAGCCTTTGGGGGATGATTAGGATTAGATGAGGTCATGAGAGTGAGGCCCTCATGATAAGATTAGTGCCCTTTTAAGGAGAGATACTGGAGAGCTTGCTTTTTCTCTCTGGGGACACACAAAGAAAAGGTCATGTGAGCACACAGAGAAATGGTGGTTACCTGCAAACCAAGAGAAGAGGTCTCAGAATGAAACCTGCCTTGCCATCACATTGATCCTGGACTTTACAGCCTCCAGATCTGTGAGAAATAAATTTTTGTTTAAGCCATCTAGCCTATGGTATTTTGCTATGGCAGCCTGAGCTGGCTAAAATAATAATAGTTTTAAATACTTGTTTTCTTGAATGATCACACTAATGATATAATATAACGGCTTTCACTGGTTTGGCTAATTCTCCTTCTATAATGATACTGCCTTGTAGTGTTTCAGGAAATAGCTATCCTTGTATGGTTTCCAAACAACTAAATGTACCTTATAACAAATTTTGCTTTATAAAGAAATAACTTTATAGTATGATGACAGAGTATTTGAAATATTTACATTAAAAAAGGGAAATATTTGCATTCAAGCAGGAGATACTTCCTCTCAATCTGTATTTTCCTTCCAGTCAAGGTAGGAAATTAAGAATTCTTTAATAACCATGCCATAATCATAACCTTAAAGAAGGGATCATAATGGTAAAGTTGTCCAGCCCTTCCATTTTACTTCTCCAAGGAAATAAGAATGAGTGAAAAAATAACTATACCTTCATTACCAAATGACATTTAAAAAAATGGTGATGCAAGTAGACCATTAAAAAATGAAGGGAAGATAGGGGCACCTGGGTGACTCAGTTGGTTAAGCATCTGAGTCTTGGTTATGATCTCAGGGTGGTGAAATCCAGCCCCAGGTCTGGCTCCATGCTCAGTGGGGAATCTGCTTGAAATTCTCTCTCCCTTTCCCAATCTTTCTGCCTCTCCCCCTGTTCACACATTTTCTCTCTCAAATAAACAAATTTTTTTTAAAAAAAGATTCTCACTCTCCCTCTCCATCTGCCGTTCCCTTCTCTCTCTCAAAAACACACACACACACACAAAGGAAAGATATAGAAAGACAAAAAGTTTACAGAGACCACTAAAAATGTTTAGGTTTTATATTTATATTCTTAAGGAAAAATTTAATTCCACTTTGGATGCAGCTATATTTGGAGCTTCAGAAAACATGTTTGGCCTCACATTATTTTTGAAATAAAAGGTACTGTCTTCACTTTTGAACCTACTAAGGGTACCATAATTCATAAACAAATTTGGTAATTGATGGAGCTAGTTTTTTGGAGGTATATTCCTTTAATAAAAGGAAATATGTTTAGTAAGAAAGTATATTTGTAAAATATATAGGAACTACATTCTCCCTTTACTAAGCAGAAGCCATCTGCCATATATATATCCTTTGAGAATTTTTTTGATATGAGTTATGGGAAACAAGAAAATCTTATAGAGTAGAGGATATAACTTTGTAGTAAATCTATAGTTGTCTTATAACTGTTCATTAAAGCTGTTTTAATTCAAGAATGAATCTAGGATGTAGTTTCTGAAAAAAAATCCCAAATTACCATCAAAATGTAATTGGGCCTTTAGAATATGCTACCCTTTATTTACACTATCAAGGAAATGACATTCTGTGATCCCTATTTAATTTTCCAACCACCTTAATACAATGTGTTGAGTAAGCATTAAGAATTATTATTATCATCACCATTGTCATCATCATTAATTGTGCTAAAAGGAAACTGAGGGAGACATAAGTGACCTGCTGTCAAGGATTACCCACTCTGGAGTTTGTAGTGTATTGGTTCTACTCTTAGCAGTAGGCAAGATTATAATCAATAGAAATTGCCCATATGGGGTTTAAAAGATACTTCATTAAGTTCACCAGGAAGATATGAAAAATTTGAAGATTACTATAAACCACTACTCTGTGAATCTTCTGCAGATTTCTTCTGCAGATTTCAATGTTTAAATCAGAAGATACAGCAGTTTTTCTACATGCTCAGGACAAACTGTTAACTGGCTTTTGTGTGTGTGTGGTTTAAATAAGCATTCATTGAGTGTTTCTCATATTCTACTGAGTAAATATTAACCAACACTTTTCTATTTTTGCTAGTAGTCATCACCAAAAAGTGTCTTTTGTTTGTCTTTTAAAAAAATTTCCCACATACTCATGATTTAGTTAAACATTCTCTACGCTCTAGGAAATTATAGATTAAAATAGTATCAATACTTTACTGCTTTATGTCTCAGTAAACCTTTTTGACTGAAGTTCCCCAAAGGCCTTGACTTGACTTTTACATAAATAAATGTGGGCAATGGATATCAGGGTTTGGAAACTATAAAAAGTCCCTTTCCAGAAAATGGGGATATCTTTAAGATCCCATAGAGACCTTGTTTACTGCTATCATTTAAGAACAGGACAACACATCAGTTTAGCATATTATTAAACCTTCATACAGAAAGGTTGGAAAGACTTGTTTGAGCATCAAAGGAAAACCTAGAATAAATACTTAAATCAGTAATTCTCAGATGTTCAAGATGATGCAATAATCTGAGGGTTTACTATAAGGAGACATTCCAAATTTTCTCAATCCCAGAAAATAAGAAAATTTTGGAATGTCTTGGTGGTGGAACCTGGGATCGGTATTTGTACTTAATACTCTGGGTGATTCTGATATACATGGTTCACTTCCAGTGCTTTGTATAATACTGCTCTAAGCTATATGCCCTTAGCTTCCACTTTCTTGGTGTGACAGCAAGTTCCTTTCCTTGTTAGAATTTAGAAATGTGGAGAACCAAATGGATTAGATATATAAAACTTCATATCTTTAAATGCATTATTTCACACAGTTCTAACAAGCTTTTGAGTTTGGTGGATTTCAATCTTCTATCAATATTATTTACTTTGTAACATACAAGTGTAATCCATTCTTCCATAAAATTTCTGTGTAAGGAGGTATTTGTTTGTCTTCTCTCTCCAAATGGCCTTGAGATCAGTTTGGACTTAATATCCTTCTGATCAGCTACAATTTTAATGTACTTGCTTATTAAAGGATTTTGTATGTTATGTACAAAAAGTAGCTTTTCTACCATGCAGAGAAAGATATTATAGGTAAATAAGGCAGTATTTGCAGTGTGACAATCAAAGATAACTCAAAGAGTGGGTATTGCATTAAGTATTGAGCTGCTGGTTATAGATTATAGGAGTCTAATACTTCAACCTGGAGTTGAAGCAAAATGTTTGAATTTAAAAAAAATCTCATTTTATCCAATTTTGGAAAAAAGGAATATATCACAGCTAGACGTGATTGCATTGGCAAGGGGAATTTTATTTTTAAAACCTAAAACACTTTTTGAATGCTGCTGTTATTTACAGTATTACAGTTTTTCTTATGAAAACCTTTCTGGTATATTAAAATCCTGATCCATTAAAAAATGTTCTTGGGGTACTTAGGTGGCTCAGTCTGTTGAACATCAATCTTGGTTTTGGCTCAGGTCATGATCTCAGGGTCACGAGATTAAGCCCTGTGTCGGGTCCATGCCGAGCAGGGAGTCTGCTTGCAGAATCTTTCTCTCTCTGCCCTCCCTCCCCTCTCTAAAATAAATAAATAAGTAAATAAATATTTAAAGAATATTCTTTTGTTTTCTGGATGATGACATAATTATATTAAGTGGTCAAGAGATTGTTCTTGATTCCCAGAGTAAAATTCCTTTCTTTAGTTACCATAGAATTGACACACTTCATTGTTCATTATTCACCATTATTTTCCTTCCTCTGATTTATGGTCTGAGTTCAGAAAAGTCCCCTTTCAGACTACTGCACATCCTTAGGCATCTTGACAATGCCAATGTTATTTTGTAATGGTATTTTGTATTTGTATTTTGTATTTTTATTTGTTTTTAATGGCTTTTTTAAAGATGTATTTATTTTAGAGTGAGAGAGAGTAGGGGGTATACAGAGGGAGGGGGAGTGAGAATCTCAAGCAGACTCCCTGCTGAGTGCAGAGCCTGACAAAGAGCTTGATCTGACAACACTGAGATCGTGACCTGAGCTGAAACCAAGAGTTGGAGGCTTCACCAACTATATTACCCAGGTGCCCCTGGTGACATCATTTTTTTTTTGTTTTTCTCACCTAATTAGGGCTTGATCAGTTTATAGTTATTCTAGATAGTCTTCAGAGGCTGAGTCACTTCTCCAATCCCTATTGTTGTTATTTTGTTTGTTTGCTTTTTGTTTATGGCTGGAGAGGTCTTTCTAAAACAAGCACACAACTCACCAAACACAAAAACAATCAATCAAACCTGCTGGTTTTCCTCAAGAACCTCAATGTGTAATTTATTCACTAAGAAACTTTTGTCTTGTGTTTCTCCCTCTTTTCCTTTATCTCTTCCTCTCCATTACATTTATAAGAAAAACTCAAACAGTTTTGTGCTTTAAAAAGGCAAGGCTGAGGGCAGAGTTCTGACTCTGGGAAATGTTTATTCTGAAAAAACATAGGGGAAATTTATTTGGTATAACTCATCTAGACTATGTTTTAAGCCATTTTGGGGGGAAAAAGAGATGTCTTAAGTATTGATGCCTGTCCAGACTAAATTTCATGTTTAAAAAACAAATAAGCATGGCCACTGCAACCTCTTAATTAACCAGTAAATATTTACTAGTCAACTAATATTTTGATAGTCATCTTGCCTTCTAGTGATACTCATAAATTTCATAAAAATAACAGATTTTTGTTATTCAACTAACAAATAGTTACTCTTGACAAACAGCCATTTTAAGCCTTTGCTAGTAACTTGAAAGAATAACGCTAAGGAAAAATCAAACTACACTTATTTATGCCTAAGCTTATCATTTCTCTGTGTTGTGGGAAGAACAGAAGGAAGGGAAGTTAAGTAATATCCTGACGCTGTTTGTCTATTTGACCCTATCTTTTCTTTTAAATTTCTATTCATGTCTGCCAGAAATTATGACCTCAGGGTTTCTAATTCCCTGTTCCTGTGTCTGGCTAGCAGTCCAGGGCTACCACCATACCTCCACCTCCTCAACTGGTGATTGTTCCACTTGAAACAAGGAAAGGAAAAACTAGTTGGACTGCTTTCATGCTATTTTTTAAACTTCTTTGGCTAAACCTATTAGAAGTCTCTTTTTATTCACTTGTTAGTTTTCACCCACTATTTATAGAGTCTACTTTCTGTAAGATCAGCAACATGATAGGTGTAAAGTGGTAGTAGTGGGGAACTAAAGGGGGGAGCAGGTAATGCTGACAGAGAAAAGACAAGGAATGAGAAATCTTAAAGAAGCAGACTTAAAATCTAGCTGGGGGGAAATGACATATGTCAAATACATTGAAGTAATTAAGAAGCAACAGGAAGAAATAATACAATGTGAATAGTTTATATAAATGGTGACAGGGATGGGGGAGCCCACAATAATTAATTCAGTTCATCATTTGAGTAGAATCTGTGCTAGCATCTGGAGATAGGCATAGATACAGATAACTTTATTATGAGGTATGCTGTGCTTAGTTTTTAATATCTACAAAGTACCATGGGGGAAGTTGTGAAGGGAATATTTAACTAAGTGAGGGGGTATGGGTTCTGCACCCAAATACAATGTAAGGAGAAGGGATTAGCTTTGTACTCCACAGGTTAAGGGTTTAGTCCCATAAGATTGCCCTGCCCCCTTTCACAGACCAATCACAAACCCAGGTTATCACCTGTGCTTCTAACTAATGGGCTGTAGATGGGAAGTTCTAACAAACCACTCTCTGGGTTTGATTAACATGCTAGAACAGCACACAGAGCTCAGAGAAATATTTTACTTACTAGATTACCAGTTTATTATAAAAGGATGTAACTCAGGAACAGCCAGGTGGAAGAGATGCATACGGCAAGGTTTGGGCAAAGTACAGGGAGATCCACACCTTCTCTGAGCCCACCACTGTCCCCAAACGTCCATGTATTCATGAACCTGGAAGGTCTCTGAATCCCCTCCTTCTGGGTTTTTCTGGAAGCTTAGTTACATAAGCATGATTGATTAAATTTTTGGCCATTAGTAACCGATTCATCTTTCAGCTCCTCTTCCCTCCCCAGAAATCAGGAGGTGGGACTGAAAGTTCCAAACTTCTATTTGTGGTTGCATTTCCTGACAACCAGCCCTTATCCTTAGGTGATTTCCAAAAGTCACCTTCTGTAACATAAACCCAATTATAGTGGAAAGGGGCCTATTATGAATAATAAGACACCCATTTCACCTTTATGACTCTGAGGAGATTTCAGGAACTGAGGACAAGGGATTGAATATGATAACAAAAGATACCCCTATTGTTCTTATCAGTCAGATAATTCCAAGGGTTTGGGGAGCTGTAAGCCAGGAAATAGGGATTGGACCTGTGAGTGACTAAGGCATGGAGATCCATCAGGAGGTTATTGTAATTATCCATGAGAGTTAAAATGACAGGCTGGAGTATAGTAGTGGAAAGGAAAAGGAAGAAAGTGCCATGTTAATAAATTTAATTAATGCATACCAAATATTTAAATCAAGTAGGAAATGCTTAATGGCTTATATTCAAATGACTAATAAAGTTTAAAATTAGTAAGTGCAGAGAGTCAAAACTCACTTCCATAATAAGACTGGAAATAAAATTCCAAATGGTTTGTTTTCTCTCCTTTAATTCCTGGCTAATTAATTACTTTTCTGTATTATCACTTCCTATCACATAAAACCATGATTCATTTAAAGTACATTGTGAGATGTGGTCAAAATACATCAACAGATACTTCAATTGAAATGGTTGTACATTAATTGTACCCTCTGTCAACTCTGTACTATAACTAAATTGTTCCTTTGCTATATTTGAACTTAAGGTAATTCTCTTGCATTCATGAATAAAAATAAAGACCTTTCATTTGTTGCTTCATGTTTTAGGTGAACCTGGTTACCTTGGAGGTGGGAATAAGTTGCTAAGTGTATTAGTAATTTTCTTGTGAAATTATATGAGCTATCATATAAATCATTATCCTTGGAGTATGAAAGGTCAGGTTTTAGTTACTCATTTCTCTTTTTTGGTGTTGATCACTTATAAACCTAGAGAGACTGAACTTCAAAGGACTAGTCTAATATTTATGAAGTTTAGTGCACAATTACATAGGTGACATTAGTCATAAAGATTAAGGCTTATGAATATTGAAATTTTAAGGAGCTCTTTGACAAGTGTGAAGTTTTGTCAATCATTTCCTTAGAGATGAGTGAAAAGAAGCCAGGATTTAAAATATAAAATCATCAGCAAAATACATATAGGACTCAGAAGAATCCTGGTTAGTCTTTGCAATTGTTTTTATTTTTATATTTTTGAGTCTCAGGTTTTTGGAAAAACAATTGGGAATATTATATTATATTATATTAGGTATTTTATAAAATATCCAGAAGACATTAATTGCAAAGGTAATAAGTTCTGACTCAATTACTGTCAGAAAACAAAATTTTTTAATGGAAATAATGTAACTCTAATCAAATGAAACATTGCCTATGAATAAGATTTTAAATGGGGAATAACATATGTCCCTTTAATGTGTTTTTGTCACCTAAATGTGAAATTCACAATTGTTATCATCATGTACTACTACATTCTCCAAAGTTACATTGGAACTTATACCTCTCTGAATCAGTCACGACTAATAATTTAATTGAACTTAGGTATTGTATCTTTTAATGTCCCTGCTATTAGTATTTCCTTTTTAATCTATCTTTGGTTATCTACTTCATGGTTTGGGAATAGAAGCTGTTAGGCTTTGCTATATTCATGTACACGGTTAAGGTGGAAAAGTTATAAGAAGCAAGTGGTGAATACTTTAACTCTAGGCTGAGACCATTTTATAGAATGTAGGAAGATTGAATATGAAAGACAATTTGGGGTTCTTTTTGTTTTTTTATGTTTGCTTCTATCCACTCTGTTCTAATCTGTGGCACTCAAGGCTGCCTCAAGGGTGCCAAATATTCAGGAAAGATGAATTGTTAATTCTTAAGATTCTGGGTAAGTTGTTAGGTAAATAAAATGTCAACGGCATTTTTTTTTTAATTTTAAGGGAAATAATTAGGTCTGGGGGCCTCTTCATTAACATTTTCCGAAGTATATTCGTTTCACATTCAAATCTGTACTCAAGCAAACCATGAGACACTTAATTACAAAGAACAAACTGAGGGTTAATGGAGGGAGGTTGAGCAGGGAATGAGTTAAATGAATGATGGGTATTAAGGAGGGCACTTGTGATTGGTACTGGGTTTTGTATGTAAGTGATGAATCACTAAACTCTTGAAACAAATATCACACTACCTGTTAATTAACTATATATATTTATTTACTTTAATAAAAACAATTTTTATCTAAAGTCAAATCAGTTAACATATACCATATTATTCATTACTTGGGTAGAATTTAGTGATTCATCAGTTCTATATAACACCCAATGCTCATTACCTCAAGTGCCCTCTTTAATGCCCATCACCGACTTACCCATCATTCCCACCTCCTGTCCGACAAACCTCACATTGTTTCCTAAATTTTAGTGTCTCTTATGGTTTGCCTTCCTCTCTATTTTCATCTTATTTTATTTTTCCTTCCCTTCTCCTATATTCACCTGTTTTGTTTCTTAAATTCCACATGAGTGAAATCATATGGTGTTTGTCTTTCTCTCCACTTCACTTAGCATAATACACTCTAGTTCCATCCATTTCATTGCAAATGGCAGGATTTCATTCTTTTTGATGGCTAATATTCCATTGTGTATATATATATATTACATATTCTTTATACATTCATCAGGATTCTTTCCATATTTTGGCTATTGTGGGCATTCCTGCAATAAACATTGGAGATGATATGCCCCTTTGTATCACTGTTTGTATCCTTTGAATAAGTATTAGCCATTTGCTAGGTCATAGGATAGATCTATTTTTAACTTTTTGAGGATCCTCCATACTATTTTCCAGAGTGGGTGCACCAGTTTGCAATTCCCACCAACAGTGTAAGAGTTGTTCCCCTTTCTCTGCATCCTCGCCAAGATCTCTTGTTTCCTGATTTGTTCACTTTAGCCATTCTGACTGGTGTGAGGTTGTATCTCATTGTGGTTCTGGTTTGTATGTCCCAGATGCCAAAGGATGCTGAACATTTTTCATGTGTCTTTTGGCCATTTGTATGTCTTTGGAGAAATGTCTGCTCATGCCTTCTGCCCATTTCTTGACTAGATTTTTGTTTTTTTGGGAGTGTTGAGTTTAATAAGTTCTTTACAGATTTTGGATCCTAGCTCTTTATCTGATAAGACATTTGCAAATATCTTCTCCCATTTTGCAAGTTTCCTTTTAATTTTGTTGACTGTTTCCTTTGCTGTGCAAAAGCTTTTTATCTTGATGAAATCCCAATGTTCATTTTTTAATTTTATTTCCACTGCCTTAGGGGAAGTATCTAGCAAGAAGTTGCTGTAGCTGAGGTCAAAGAGGTTGCTCCCTGTGTTCTTCTTTGAGATTTTGATGGATTTCTGTATCACATTTATGTCTTCCATCCATTTTGAATTTATTTTTGCATATGGTGTAAGAAAGTGGTCCATTTTCATTCTTCTGTATGTGGCTGTCCAATTTGCCAAACACCGCTGGTTGAGGAGACTGTCTTTTTTTCCCATTGGGTATTCTTTAGTGCTTTGTCCAAGATTAGTTAACCATGGATTTGAGAGCCCATTTCTGGGTTCTCTATTTTGTCCCATTGGTCTATGTGTCTGTTTCTATGCCAGTACCACACTTTCTTGGTGATTACAGCTTTATAAAGGAGCTTGAATTGGGGACTTATGATGCCACCAGCTTTGGTTTTCGTTTTCAACATTCCTCTGGCTATTCAGAGTCTTTGCTGGGTCCATATACATTTTAGGATTGTTTGTTCTAGCTCTACAAAAAAGGCTGATGGCATTTTGAAAGGGATTGTACTGAATGTGTAGATTGTTTAGGGTGGCATAGACATTTTAACAATATTTGTTCTTCCAATCCATGAGCATAGAATATTTTTCCATTTCTTTGTGTCTTCTTCAATTTTTTTCTTAATTGTTCTGTAGTTTCCAGGGTACAGATCCTTTACCTCTTTGGTTAGTTTTATTCCTAGGTATTTTATGTTTTTTGGTGTAATTGTAAATAGGATTGATTCCTTAATTTCTCTTTCTTCTGTCTCATTGTTAGTGTATAGAAAGGCAACTAACTTCTGTGGATTGATTTTACATCCTATGGCATTGCTGAATTCCTATATCAGTTCTAGCAATTTTTCTGTTGGAGTCCTTTGTGTTTTCTACAAAGAGTATCATGTGTTCTGTGAGGAATGAAAGTTTGACTTCTTTTTTGCCTATTTGAATGCCTTTTATTTTTGTTGTTGTTGTCTGACTGCTGAGGCTAGGACTTCCAGTACTATGTATAATAACAGTGGTGAGAGTGGACATCCCTGTCATAATCCTGACCTTAGGGGATAATCTCTCAGTTTTTCCCCATTGAGGGTGATATTTGGTGTGAGTTTTTCATATATGGCTTTTATGATATTGAGGTATGTTCCCTCTATCCCTACACAGCAGAGAGTTTTTATCAAGAAAGGATGCTGTACTTTGTCAAATGCTTTACTGGATCTATTGAGAGGATCATATGATTCTTGTTCTTTCTTTTATTAATGTGATGTGTCACATTAATTGATTTGTGGATGTTGAACCAAACTTGCAGCCCAGGAATATATCCCACTTGGCCATGGTGAATAATCTGTTTAATGTACTGTTGAGTCCTCTTAGCTACTATCTTGTTGAAAAATTTTGCATCCATATTCATCAGGAATGTTGCTCTGTAATTCTCCTGTTCAGTGGGGTCTTTGGTTTTGGGATCAAGATAATCCAGGACTCATAGAATGAGTTTGGAAGTTTTCCTTACATTTCTATTTTTTTTTTACTTTATTTAAGCTTTATTTAAACATATGATGTAACCCCACCACCCTCACCCAACCCCTCTTCCCCCCACCCCCCTCAGTTTGTTTTATGACATTAAGAGTCTCTTTTGGTTTTTCTCCCTCCCGATCCCATCTTCTTTCATTTTTACTTTTCCTACTACCTTAACTCCCACCCCCATTGCATCTCCACTTCCTCATATCAGGGAGATCATGTGGTAGTTGTCTTTCTCCAGTTGACTTATTTCGCTAAACATTTCTATTTTTTGAAACAGTTTCAGAGGAATATGTATTAATTCTTTAAATGTTTGGTAGAATTCTGCTGGGAAGCCACCCTACCCTGGGCTCTTGTTTGTTGGTGATTTTTGATAACTGCTTCAATTTCTTTACTGGTTATGGGCCTTTTAAAATTCTCTATTCCTTCCTGTTTCCATTTTGGTAATTTATATGTTTTAGGAATGCATCCATTTCTCCAGATTGCCTAATTTGTTGGCATATAATTGCTTATAATATTCTCTTACATTGTTTCTATTAGTTCAGTGTTGGTTGTGATCTCTCTTCTTCCATTCATGATTTTATTTATTTGGGTCTTTTCTCTTTTCTTTATAATAAGTCTGGCTAGGGATTTATTGATCTTATGAATTCTTTCAAAGAATCAGCTCCCAGGTTCATTGGTCTGTTGGTCTGTTCTACTGTTTTGTTTTGTTTTTTTTTTTAACTTCAATATAATTGATTTCTGGTCTATTCTTTATTATTTCTCTTCTCCTGCTGGATTCAGGCTTCATTGGCTGTTTTTTTTTTCAGATTCTTTAGGTGTAAGTTTGGGTTGCATATTTAAGACTTTCCTTGTTTCTTGAGGAAAGTCTGTAATTGTTATATATTTCCCTCTTAGGACCACCTTTGGTGCATCCCAGGGATTCTAAACTGTTGTGTTTTTATTTTAATTTGCTTCCATATTTTTTTAACTCTTCTTTAATTTCCTGGTTGGCCTATTCATTCTTTAGCAAGATGCTCTTTAGTCTCCATGTATTTGTGGTCCTTCCACATTTCTTCTTGTGATTGACTTCAAGCTTTAAAGCATTGTGGTCTGAAAATAAGCATGGTATAATTTCAATCTTTTTGTACTGGTTGAGACCTGATTTGTGACCCAGTACATGATATATTCTGGAGAATATTCTATGTTCACTTGAGAAGAATATGTATTCTGTTGCTTTAGGATGAAACTGTCTGAATATATCTGTGAAGTCCATCTGTTCCAGTATGTCATTCAAAGCCCTTGTTTCCTTGTTGATCTTCTGCTTAGATGATCTATCCATTGATGTAAGTGGCTTGTTAAAACCCCCTACTATTACTGTATCAATTTCAATGTGTTTCTTTAACTTTGTTATTAATTGGTTTATATAATTGGCTGCTCCCAAGTTAGGGGCATAAATATTTATAATTATTAGATCCTCTTGTTGGATAGATCCTTTTATTATAGTATAGTGTTCTTCATCTCTTCTTATGGTCTTTGGTTTAAAATCTAGTTTGTCTGATATAAGCATTGCTAACACAGCCTACTTTTCATGTTCATTAGTATGATAAATCATTCTCCACCTCTTCACTTTCAATCTGAAGGTGACTTTGGGTTTAAAATGAATCCCTTTTCAAGAAGCATATTGAAAGGTTTTGTTTTTTAAATCCATTTCGATGCCCTATTTCTTTTGATTGGTGCATTTAGTCCATTTACATTCAGAGAAATTATTGAAAGATATGAATTTAGTGCAATTGTATTATTTGTAAAGTCACTATTCCTGTGGGATTTTTTTATCTTCCTTTCCGGTCTTTGTTACTTTTGGGCTTTCTCTCTGCTCAAAGGATTCCCTGTAATATTTCTTACAAGGATGGTTTAGTGTTCTCAAATACTTTAGTTTTTGGTTGTCCTGAAAACTCTTTATCTCTCCTTCTGTTCTGAATGAGTCTTGTTGGATAAAGTATTCTTGGCTGCATATTTTTCCCATTTACCACATTGAATATATATGACAGTCCTTTCTGGACTTCCAGATATCTGTGGACACGTCTGCTGCCAGCCTTATGTGTTTACCCAGTAGGTTAATACCTCTTGTTCTGAGCTCCTTTCAGGATTTTCTCTTTATCTTTGAAATTTACAAACCTCCTTATTATATGTTGAGGTGCTGACATATTTTTGTTGATTTTGGATGGATTATCTGTGCCTCATATACTTGAATGCCTATTTCCTTCTCCACATTAAGGACGTTCTTAGCTATAATTTGTTCAAATAAACCTTCTGCCCCTTCTCTCTTTATCTTTGGGAACTATATTATTCTGATTTGATTTTGCTTTTTGGAATCACTGATTTCTCTAATTCTCCCTTCATGGCCCATTAATTTTCTTTCTTTCTTATTTTCAGCTTCCTTATTTTCCATCTTCTATTTCACTGTTTCTCTCTTCTGCCTTGTTCATCCTCATTTTATAGCCTCCATTTGGGATTACATCTCAGTAGTAGCATTTATAATTTTGGCCTGGCTTAGTTCTTTTATTTCTACAGTAATAGATTCTCTTGTGTCTATGCTTTTCTTTCACCCCAGCTAGTATGCTCATAATCATTGTTTTAAATTCTTGTTCAAACATCTTATTTATATCTGTATTGATTAAATACCTGGCAGTGAGTACAACTTCCTATTCTTTCTTTTGGGGTGTCTTTTTCTTGTCATTTTTCCAGAAAGAAAAGGAAGAAAGAAGAAAAAAAAAGAAAAATAGCAATCATAACAACAATAGCAACTTCAGGATGTGTTTCTTGTGTATGCTGTGTACACTCTGTTGTTACATTTTGGCTGCTCTTTCCCACTGGTCCTTCCGTTACACAGTTCCTCTTTTCTTGTAGTGGGGAGTGTTTGGAACTTTATGGAGGTGTGCTTTGATTTGTTAGCCTAGATAAAACTGTAAAAGAAAAAAAATAAATGAAGGGAAAAAAGACAAGAGAAAAGGAAAAGGAAAAAACTACAAACAGACAAACAAAGAACTATAAGCCTGATTCTAAAAAAGTGAGAAAGAAGGAAGGAAAAAAGAATAGGAAAAGAGGAAAAGAGAAAAAAGAAATAAGAAGCATGATTCAAAAAATAAAAGAAGGGGGGCATCTTGGTGGCTCAGTGGGTTAAGCCTCTGCCTTCAGCCTGGGTCATGATCTCAGGGTCCTGGGATTGAGCAATGCATTGGGATCTCTGCTCAGCAGGGAGCCTGCTTCTCCCCCGCCCCGCCTCTGCCTGCTGCTCTGCCTACTTGTGATCTCTTTCTGTCAAATAAAAAAAATTTAAAAATAAGATAAGGAAACAAACCAACAAATGAACTGAAAATTACAAACCTGATACAAAAAGAGATAAAGAGAAAAGAAAAAAAAAATAAAAGATAAAGAATAAAAAAAATAAATAGAAAACAATTAAAAATGTTTAAAAATTTTTAAAAAGAGAGAAAAAAGCCTGTTTCTATTTCACTGTAAGTTGATATTTTGGAGTATTCTTTAATCAGTATACTAGGTAGAAGTGGGGCCTATGTTGGTCTTCTGAGGGAGAGGCCTGCTGGGCTGACTCACAAGCTGACTTGCCCTTGTAAAGTTGTCCCTGCCAGGTGCAAGGGGGAAGGATTTAGTGTGGGAGACTCCAGCCTGCACTGGAGGTGCTGTGTTTATCTCTGAAGTCTGACTGTGCTGGTGGATGGGGGAAGGGAGTGGTGGTAGAAGAGGAAGAATATGACACTACCCTGCACTATTGACCCCAAGGAAGGGAACTTCTGGCCACCTCTGTTCAAGAAGCCCTCTTAGAAAAGTGAACAATCACAAACCTGTACCCCTGAAACAAATAATACATTACAAGTTAATAAAAATAAAAATAAAATAAAATATATATTTAAAAAAAAAGTAAAGAATCTCATGTCCTGGGCTTTTGTCGGTTCTTTGCCCTTAAACTGTCTGTGCCTGGGCTGTCAGCACACCCAGAGCCACTGATCTCCTGTATTTTATCTTTGGCCAGTGGCTGGGATTTAAAACTCCAAGTTTTAAAGGGCCTGGTGCTGGCCCACTCCCATCCACCAGGAGAGAGGCTGTGGGAGTGCCTAGCAATGTCCCTGGTGCCTGCTTCCTCCTCTCTCTCTGCCTGCCAGAAAAATAAATAAAATCTTTAGAAAAAAAAAGAAAGAAGTCTGTCTTTCCTCTTAGGCTGAAGAGAAGAGTGAGAGTAGATATAACAGCAGAGAAATGCTCAAGTGAATTGGCAGAAAGTTTGGGAACTTCATGGTAATTGGCATTTATTTTTCAATCAATAAAAATTAACAACTTACACCAAAGTCATCTATAGACCAAATAATATGAAACCTCTTTAAGGGAAGGAACCTTGGTTTATCTTGTTTGTTTTGTTTTGTTTTTGATATACCTCATACTGTCTAATGGCATCTTGTACATGAAGGTGCTCAACACAGTTTGGTTGTTTCATATTCTATTTTCAAAGAATTTACAACTGGGAACAATCAAATAACATTCAGAATATACAGTAATTTCCAAAAGAGAATACTGCTAATAAATGCTGTGGTACTTAGGAGGAAGGAATTTTCCCTGTAGATTGAGCTGATATGGGATTGCTTGATAGAGAAGCTGAATCAATATCTGGGCCATTATGCTTTCCTAGCATTTAAATGCAGTAAACAAGAAATGGGCATTTTGTATGTCAGGGGTTGGATGGTGACCTTAGAGTGAATTGGAAACATCTGACCACTGCAGAAAATATGGCAGAAAATGAACAAGAGGTTATTCAAGAATGCATTGAGATTTTGAAACGAAGGTATCACTCTATGTTAGGAGGTTGGAAGTTTAGGAGTCTTCTGTTTTGGATGGTATCCTTCCAAGTAAAAGTGAAATTAGGCATTTCAGTCGAATTTGGAATGAAAGCCTGGAAATTCCATTCTGTAATCATTTCTAGATTCATCTTTCTAAAGTAATGGTAGAATTATGTTATCCCCCTGCTTAAAAATACTTAGTAGTTCCCTACCTGCACAATTAACGCACAGACTCAGTGACCTAGAACTCAAGGGAATTCACAGCAAGGTTCCAAATATTTCCAGGCTTGTTTACAATTATATCATATACATACCATATACTCTTGCCAGTTAGACTGGCAACAGTTTCCTGATCATGCTATGTGCTTCCTAACCTCTGTTCTTCTGTTCATATTAACTCCACCTCCACTCTGGTCTTTATCAAAATCTTACCAACTTTTTAAAGACCTACTTCAATTCCAGCCTCTCCTCCATGAAGTCTTTCCTGCTCCTTGCCAGAAGGGAGATTTTTTTTCTAGTCTATTAATTTTCATAGTACTTGGGAACTCATATAAATTCATAATGTACCTTACACTGAAATTATTTGTAAGGCTGCCTAATTCCCAATCTCATCTTCTAACCCCCACTAAGTTTCAAATTACTTGGTGGCAGAATCTGGATACTGCTCACTCTTATCTCCCTCAGAACCTAGCGTGAACAGTTCTTGACAGGGACCTCTGTAGAACTAGAATGAGGTAAGGAGTTGATGTAGTTTGGGAGGCAACAGTGAAAGGTCTTGCTAACAGAAGATACCTCAACTTGGTGGTCTCCATTAAACATGGACTCATTGAATCTTTAATATTAATTTTTTACCATGTCAGTAATTTTATTATCACTATTTATATCCACTGCAGTGATTTTCTATTGTAGTTCTAATAGATCTTATGATCATTTTTTTAAATAATCATTTTTTCTTTTCTTTTCTTTTTTAAAAAAGATTTTATTTATTTATTTGACAGACAGAGATCACAAGTAGGCAGAGAGGCAGGCAGAGAGAGAGGAGGAAGCAGGCTGTCCGCAGAGCAGAGAGTCTGATGCGGGGCTCAATCCCAGGACCCTGGGATCATGACCTGAGCCGAAGGCAGAGGCATTAACCCACTGAGCCACCCATGCGCCCCTCTTATGATCATTTTTGAGTTATAAGTGTACTGAGCCAAATAGTATAATATTTGCCATATGATATATGGAGATAGCATAATAAAGTATAAATAGGGAATGTTTTGAATCCTATTTAATAGCTATGTGTAATTATGTTACCAGCCCAGTATCTGTTCCCTCTTCTTTTGGTAATTTCAGACTGAGTTTCCTTTTAGAGAGTGACTTCTTTCCTTTTACTAATCCATGGGGCTTGAGGTAGGACCAACAAGCCTCTCCCCATCATCTACAGTTCTGAGGGAAGGCATGGGACCTAGTTCTGGCCAACTAATATATTTCATATCTCTGGCTAAAGCCAGCTTGATGAGACAGAACTGGGGAAATGAAACACTCTGTCCATTGGGAAAATGGGATGTAATACTGAAGCTCCTGGCTGTTATTGAGCCTGTCCAAGAACAAAGCCAATTCAAAGAATGGCAGAGCTGAGTGACCAAGATGATAGAGACATGACATCATTCAACTTCTGGATATATCCATAGGTGAAAGCCCCTTATTCCTTCATCCCCTACCCTTGCAGACTTCACTTATATGAGCCAATGAGCAACTCGTTTATTCCTTAATTGAATTTGAGTAGGAATTTGTTGTAATCAACTAATACTAAATAGATATACTACATGACCTTGGGCAAGTCATTTATAGTTTATATTAGATTTAGGTCATTTATAAAGGGAGAATCCTCTTTTATTTATCACATAGGGAATATTAGGAGGCTCCATATATATGAGAAATGTAAGGGAGAGCATTTTGATAACTATGTTTATTAAAAAAGAGATCTGTGTCTTTCAGGAAAAAATATTGTTTACTATGATTATGTTTTCTTTAAAAAACAAAGAAATGCTATTTAATCAGCCAATATAGACACTGGAAAAGTAAAAGCCTGTGACCAAACTGTTATAGTTCAATATTTCACCACAGGTTTTCTCTTTGATGACTAAAATCACAGATTTTTTTTTTTTTAGCAAAGAACATGAAAGCCTTCTTATTATTCCATGTAGAATATGCAAGAGCTGGCATTTAACTTTAAGGCTGGTTCTTAAAAGCCTGCATAAAAGTTTTGAAATAAAGATTTGTTGCTGTCTCAGGTCCTCCACATATTCAATTTTTTCTTTTGAGTATAGGTTGTAAATATGTTGTTAGGGTAAAGCATTTATAAATTTGCAAAATTCAGCCTTGAAACATCACATTAGTCATTCAAAGGAGATATATTTGAAAATTGGTTCAAATATTGTCTTTACCACCTTGTCCCTCCCACTCCTTTCCTTATATAACATATTTGATGATATAGACATTTAAGTAATAATCTGTGTGATCTGAAAAAGCTAATGTAATTGCCAAGGAACCTAATTTATATCCTGGCATCTTCAGGACCTAGAATCAGCTGCATTGTCCAATTATGCTTCAATTTTAGGGAGAACTTTGCACATGAGTGTGGGTATGTAAGCATGGGATAGGTGGAGAACCTGTTAATCTATCCAAATATATGTTCACCTAAGGAGATGAGCTATCATCCTACTTTTGGTCTTAGAAATCTATCTTAAAGTTGTTGAATCTAAGGATCACCTGTTTAATCTTCACTTGTTTTGTAGTAAAGGACTGACATAAGGATATAAATGGTGCTTGCAAAGTTCTATTTTAAGGTCAAGAGATAAGCAAAAACAGCAGAATGATATTTAGAAAGTAAGCACAGGGAATTGAAACAATTGTCTTCTTTATGTCAGAAAAGTGTTCTTGCTCATATTTTTTCCATCCATTTTCACTTACTAGAAATGCTAAGAAATGCATTATCTTTAAGGAGAAAATTGTGTGCTGCCATATTCTATGCAAATGAATTCTGTAATGGAAAAACCATTACTCATGTGTCTATGAATATGGTTTCTTATATTTAGTATAGATGCTGATGTACAATCCTCTTTTCCTTGACATTTGTGCAGTATGCCACAGAAACTTAAAAAAAAATCCTTGTGCTTTCTTCTTAATACAAGTGTGAGGAAAGCAAATATATTAACTCAGTGTTCACCAGGATATATGCTTTTAGTAAATGTAATTTTATGAAATCCAGGAAAATTTTGTTCTGTCCAAATAAATCCACCAATGAATAGATGGGTTTTGTTATACTCCCCATTACTATAAGAATATCAAATACCTAAACATAATAGTATCTATCTGTGGGCCCTTGTTCTGACAGGGGCTGAAACATCTTTCCACACGGGGACATGGTGGTATAGCTTTTTAAAATTGTTTCAGTAAAGGATAAATCTTCTAATGCTGCATGCAGTTGTTCCTCCTGCTGCTTCATATCCAGAAAACCTAGACCTCTATTTTACAAAAGAGGTATACTAATTTTAACAATGATGAAATTGAGAATCAGAAAGCTTAAATGATTTACTTATCACCACAGAGTCAAGAGGTGGTAGACACAGCATTTAAAAGTAGTGGTGAGAAAATAAAACAATATTTTTACATTTAAGTCAGTGTTTTTAACCATTGTATTGTCCTACCTCTAAAGCAAAAAGTGTCTTAAAATTCCAGCAGAGTGCCCATTTCTACAAAATACCAACTTAAACTCTTCCAACTATTCACACCCTGTTCCTTCCACTCGTATTTTCTATTGGCAGTTCCCATCCTCATCCCTAACTCTTTACCTCCTACCACAAACATCAATAATGACTTTTTAGGACAACCACTGAAGAGCAATGAACATCGTTGTTTTAAAAATATAAAAACTAATTTGGGGGGAGGGGGACACCTGGGTGGCTAAGTCTGTTAAAGGAATGCCTTTGGCTCAGGTTATGATCCCAGGTCAAGCCTCTCATCCTGTCCTCTGCTCAGTGGGAAGCCTGTTTCTCCCTCTCCTTCTGCCTGCCACTCCCCCTGCTTGTTCTGTCTCTCCCTTTGTCAAATAAATAAATAAATACATAGATATATAAATAAATAAATAAAACAATCTTTAAAAAAAAAAAAACCTAATTTAGACAGAAGGAAGAAATGGCTTGTTCAAGATCAAGTAATCAACCAGAAGCAGTTCAAATACTAGCACGATCTCCTTGTTCTGTCTGATGTTGTTTCTAAAGAAAAAACACAATGAAGTGAGTAGTTTCTTTTTCATGTTGAGGTATATACATATACCTACACACACACACACACACACACACACACACACACACACATATGAATCCATCTCTCTATTTGTACTTTGAGGTCAATTGTTTTAAATGAGGGATAAAGCATGCCTGGAGCATTACAACACTGCAAGCACTATATTAATGTCAAAGGTATCAAAGTATCATGTCCCAAACAGAACACTGCAGTTTAGCCCTCTGAACATGTTTCTTCCCAACTATTCCCTATCCTAGGAATTAGTTACTATCCTTAGGTTTCAGAGAACAGAAGGAAGAGATTGGGGTTATCAAAACCTAGCAGATCAGTGCAGTGTCCACATAGAGCTGGAAACTTGGATTCTTTTTTTTTTTAAGATTTTATTTATTTATTTGAGAGAAAGAGAATGAGGGAGAGAGAGCATGAGAAGGGGGTAGGTTCAGAGGGAGAAGCAGACTCCCCGCTGAGCAGGGAGCCCAATGTGGGACTCAATCCTGGGCCTCCAGGATTATGACCTAAGCTGGAGGCAGTTGCCCAACCAACTGAGCCACACAGGCACCCTGGAACCTAGATTCTTGAGGAGAGGGTACTGGCCAACTGCTGCTAGTGTCTATTGATGAACACAATAAGGCTGGATCTCAGAGTGCCAAAACAAAAAGCTGGAGACTGCAACCAATGTCTCAGCCTTGGTGAAGGGTCAGTACTTGAACGTTTTGCTTAAGGGACCAGAAATCAAACAGTACTACCTTCTTCACTCCCTCCAGCCTTGCATTCTCCCTCTAGCACTCTTTAGTCTCAGCACCTAGCAAGGAACTAGGGGCAAAAGAACCCACAGGAAATGTGGTTTGCTGAATCACAGTCACAGCCTGACAAGGCATCATCACAAAGTAGAACATAGAAGGTGAGTGTAAGAGACAATAATTTAATATCTGCAACTTAATAACTGAAACACAGGATCATAGTGAAGACAGGGTACTTGCCTTTCTTGCACCTTCCTTTCCATTAACATATTTGTAACCATCTAGGAAACTTGTGAGAGAAGGAACAATTTTCTCTATGTGAGGTAGGTAATATCTTATCTTCTATTTTTTAAAAATACTTTATTTATTTATTTGACAGACAGAGATCACAAGTAGGTAGAGAGGCAGGCAGAGAGAGAGGGGGAAGCAGGCTCCCCGCTGAGCAGAGAGCCCAATGCGGGGCTCGATCCCAGGACCCTGAGATCATGACCCAAGCCGAAGGCAGAGGCCTAACCCACTGAGCCACCCAGGGGCCCCAATATCTTATCTTTTAAATCCCTTTTCCTGATATTCAGAATATATCCTTTATGTCATTTGGCATAATGGATTTCTGCCTCTGATTCTACCACTCTATTAAGACTTCTCTAAGATAATTTCATAACACTTTGTTTGCTAAATACTATGATTTCTTTTCCATGCTCAATTTTTCTTTGCCATTTAACATTGTCAACAATTTCCTACTTAAAATTCTTTCTAAAACACATATCTCATTTTGTTTCTTTCTACATAATATCTTCTTTTTTTGGCTTCTTTCCTCTCCTTTTCCTCTGCCCATGTTCCAAGGCTTGGTATTTATTGGAGTTTTAGACTATATTCCTTTCTCTTTTCACTTTCTTGGGTAATCTCATCCAGTCCTACACTTCTGGCTGCAATCTGTATATCAATGACTTGTTGTATATTGGTAACTCATACTTCTTTCTTGAAATCTGATTGCATGTATCTCTGTATGGAACAGCTCTACTTGAATGATCCATTGACATCTCAAGCCTAAAATGTTCAAAATGAAACTCAGTATCTCTGCTCCATAAAACCTACTCTTCCTTCTCTATTCTCTTTCTTTAATTCATAATATGTCTAGTAAACCACTCAAGCTAGAAAACTTGAAGTCATTTTGGCTAATTTTTCTCTCCCTCAGCTCCTAAATCCAATCAGTCACCAAATCTTATTGATTATCCTGTTGCTTAAAAAAACACTTGATTCTGTTTTAGCCTTTTCATTCCTACAGGCACTGCTTAGTTTAGGTTCAGAGCACTTCTTGCCTTGACTCTTACAATAAGCTCCTAACTGGAATTCCTGCTTCTAGTTTCCTTCCTTTCCAGACATTCTTCATAATATCATCAAGATTAGCTTTCTGGAAAACAAATCTGGTCATGCTCTTCCCTTACTTTTAAAAAGGTTGCAAGCAACACAAAAAGAACAACTCCAATGTCTTCCAACTTCTTGGAGAATAAATTATAAAGTCCCTCCCCCTTTCTCTGAGCAAGCTTCCCATATCCTGTTAGACTTAGCACTACTATCCCATTTGTATCTATTATTCCTTTACTCAACCAGAAAAAGTTATTTTCTTTCCTTAATTTCCTCATCACTTTGCATTTACATGCATTAACATTCATCCTTTTTGACTATACTTACTTTCTTACATATCTACCTTCCACACTAGACCTGTTTGTTCTACAAAGCGTGAGGACATTGTTTTAATTATCTTTGTGTTTATAACACCTGGATTAGTGCCTGGAATGTTATAGGAACTTAAAAAAATGTTAAATGAATGAATAAATGAATTCATATATACAATGGGATAATCTCTGGGGACAAGTTGTAACCTCACCTAACTTTTCTTTTCCGTTCAAAGAAGCATATTGGAATGCAAGTGAATGAGAATAACTATGATCTGGCTCAATAAATACATCACTTACATACTTTCTTTTTAAAAATATAATTGAGACATTATTTGTAAAATACCTCAAAATTGATCTGTGTCACAGAGATAAGTCATAAACTAATGGTTGGAAATTACTCTAAAAAATCAGAGAAGTGCTCTTCCTCTCTGTTTCTTCGAAAAAGTAGATCAGGTGCTTTTCAGGTTTGGAATAAATCCTTACATAATAATCCTCTTAAGGTTTCTTTTATTTTCATGCTTTAGTATTTTGTGCATACACATGTCATGAAGCATTTTATGATAAACTAATTTTTACAAATCTAGTACATATATCATTGTCCTTTCTCATAAATGCAGTCCTCTAGGTCAACACTAAAGTAAACTGCAAAGATGTTTGTATTATTTTATTTCCTGTGATACTGTTTCTATGTGTAAACATCATTTTTACACTTCTAGGCTTGTTATTGGAGGTCCCTCAGAACATTATGTAATTTTTGTTTCTTACTTAAAACTTCCCCCCCTCAATATTTAAAAATGGTAAGTGTGCTCTTATTATCCTATATTTCAGCCATCCTCCCAAACACCTCCTTGTGGAAAAGAGCAGTTTGTTCTATTTAAGAGTCTTTTTTTCTTAACTTTGTTCATTGTTTTGTTTCTTTCTTTTTTTTTATTTAAACATATAATTTAACCCCACCACCCTCTCCCAAACCCCCCCCCCCCCCCCCACCTCCCTCAGTTTGTTTTGGCTTAATGTATGACATTAAGAGTCCCTTTTGGTTTGTCTCCCTCCCAATCCCATCTTGTTTCATTTTTTTTCTTTTCCTACCCCCTTAGCTCCCACCCTCATTGCATCTCCACTTCCTCATCAGGGAGATCATATGATAGTTGTCTTTCTCCGACTGACTTATTTCACTAAGCATAATACACTCTAGTTCCATCGATATCGTCGCAAATGGCAAGATTTCATTTATTTTGATGGCTGCATAGCATTCCATTGTATATATATACCACTTATTCTTTATCCATTCATCTGTTGATGGACATCTAGGTTCTTTCCATAACTTAGCTATTGTGGACATTGCTGCTATAAACATTCGGGTACTCGTGCCCCTTCGGATCACTACATTTGTATCTTTAGGGTAAATACCCAGGAGTGCAATTGCTGGGTCATAAGGTAGCTCTATTTTCAATTTTTTGAGGAACCTCCATGATGTTTTCCAGAGTGGTTGCACCAGCTTGCATTCCCACCAACAGTGTAGGAGGGTTCCCCTTTCTCCGCATCCTCGCCAGCATCTGTCTTTTCCTGACTTGTTCATTTTAGCCATTCTGACTGGTGTGAGGTGGTATGTCATTGTGGTTTTGATTTGTATTTCCCTGATGCCCAGTGATGTGGAGCACTTTTTCATGTGTCTGTTGGCCATCTGGATGTCTTCTTTGCAGAAATGTCTGTTCATGTCCTCTGCCCATTTCTTGATTGGATTATTTGTTCTTTGGGTGTTGAGTTTGTTAAGCTCTTTATAGATTTTGGATACTAGCCCTTTATCTGATATGTCATTTGCAAATATCTTCTCCCATTCTGTCATTTGTCTTTTGGTTTTGTTAACTGTTTCCTTTGCTGTGCAAAAGATTTTGATCTTGATGAAGTCCCAGTAGTTCATTTCTCCCCTTGCTTCCCTTGCCTTTGGCGTTGTTCCTAGGAAGAAGTTGCTGTGGCCGAGGTCAAAGAGGTTGCTGCCTGTGTTCTCCTCAAGGATTATGATGGATTCCTTCCTCACGTTGAGGTCCTTCATCCATTTTGAGTTTATTTTCATGTGTGGTGTAAGGAAATGGTCCAATTTCATTTTTCTGCATGTGGCTGTCCAAGTTTTCCAACACCATTTGTTGAAGAGGCTGTCTTTTTTTCCACTGGGTATTCTTTCCTGCTTTGTCGAAGATTAGTTGAACATAGAGTTGAGTGTCTATTTCTGGGCTCTCTATTCTGTTCCATTGATCTATGTGTCTGTTTTTGTGCCAGTATCATACTGTCTTGATGATGACAGCTTTGTAGTAGAGCTTGAAGTCTGGAATTGTGATGCCATCAACTTTGGCTTTCTTCTTCAATATTCCTTTGGCTATTCAAGGTCTTTTCTGGTTCCATATACATTTTAGGATTATTTGTTCCATTTCTTTGAAAAAATTGGATGGAATTTTGATAGGCATTGGATTAAATGTGTAGATAGCTTTAGGTAGCATAGACATTTTCACAATGTTTATTCTTCCAATCCATGAGCATGGAACATTTTTCCATTTCTTTGTGTCTTCCTCAATTTCTTTCATGAGTACTTTATAGTTTTCTGAGTATAGATTCTTTGCCTCTTTGGTTAGGTTTATTCCTAGGTATCTTATGGTTTTGGGTGTAATTGTAAATGGGATTGACTCCTTAATTTCTCTTTCTTCTGTCTTGTTGTTGGTGTAAAGAAATGCAACTGATTTCTGTGCATTGATTTTATATCCTGACACTTTACTGAATTCCTGTACAAGCTCTAGCAGTTTTGGAGTGGAGCCTTTTGGGTTTTCCACATATAGTATCATATCATCTGCAAAGAG
>RCUC01016119.1:0-21118 GCA_003697995.1 Taxidea taxus jeffersonii
TTTTTTTTTTTAAAGCAAGTACTAGGCTTAACTTGGGGCTTGAACTTGGGACCCTGAGATCAAGAGTCACATGCTCAATCAACTGAGTCAGCCAGGTACCCCCAAGAAATGGTCATTTTACTTATTTGTTTTTAAAAAGATTTTGACACAGAGAGATCATAAGTAGGCAAAGCAGCAGGCAGAGAGAGGGAGAAGCAGGCTCCCTGCTGAGCAGAGAGCCAGATGCAGGGCTTGATCCCAGAACCCTGAGATCATGACTTGAGCTAAAGGCAAAGGCTTAACCCACTGAGCCACCCAAGCACCCTAGAAACGGTCATTTTAAAAAGAGCTCCCTGGGAGGTACCCGGCCAGCTCAATCAGTGGCATAGGTGATTCTTGATCTCAGGGGTCATGAGTTCAAGCTTCACACTAGGCGTAGAGTTTAGTTTAAAAAAAAAAAAAGAAAGAAAAAAGCTTCCTGAGCTGAGAAACCAGTGATGTAGACTATGAACCGGCAAATATTCACTATTCTTTGAAATCAATTTACAATGAGCTGAACAGGTATATTACAAACAGACCTACTGTTTCTTCCTTTAAGAAACGGTTGTGGTAAATTAGCAAAGGGCTGAAGGTTTAAACAGTTTGGGGAGAAACAGTTTGGGGAGATAATGAACATATGAAATTAAACTGTTTAGAACCTGGGGCTCATGGGCGGTGCCAATCGGTTGAGTGTCCCACTTAGTTTTGGCTTAGGACATGATCTCAGGGCCTTGAGGTCGGGCTCTGCACTCAGTGCCGAGTCTGCTTAAGATTCTTTCCCTTTCCTCTTCCACTTCCCTCTGCACTCTTTCTCTCTCTCAAATAAATCTTTTTTAAAGATTTTTTTTAAATTTATTTATTTGACAGAGAGAGATCACAAGTAGGCAGAGCAGCACGCAGGGAGAGAGGGGGAAGCAGGCTCCCCGCTGAGCAGAGAGCCCGACGTGGGGCTCGATCCCAGAACCCTGAGATCCTGACCTGAGCCGAAGGCAGAGGCTTAACCCACTGAGCCACCCAGGCGCCCCAATAAATCTTTTTTAAAAGAAGAACTGTTTAGAATCTTAATGACACAGTTAAAGGGTTCCAGTTAGAGAAAAATCAAGTTACTGATAATTACGGCAATATATTTTGGGTACCACTTTTGGAAGACTGCCTCTATTTATCAAGGCTTTGGGGGAAGCAGGTTAGATGCATCCTATAATATTAGTATAGAATATATCCTATTGGACAGACCATCCATGGAAACCTCTGGGAAGGTGAATAGAAGGCCAGATCTTCCGTTTCATCGCAATCTTTTATGTATAAGTGACTAAATCATTTCCCTTATTTCCAATATTAGATACTTGAAAAAGTTAATGGAAGTGGAAGAAAAAAAGTTAAATTTACTAAGCTCCATTTTTTCAAGGAGCCTTCCTTCCGAGGGCTCATTTCAGAGATTACAAACTCACATCCCATCAGGGACTGGTCATAGGCTGACTTTACATTAATGCAAATTAAAAATAATTTTGTTATTCTAAACAAGCCTGTAGGCCACATTTGCCTGTGGGTAACTAATTTATAACATCTGAAATCGTAACATTATATATTTTATTGCTATAATACATATGCCATAAATGCACCCCTTTAAAGTGTATAATTCAGTGGTTTTTAGTTTCACTGAGTTGTACAACCTTTACCACTAATTCTAGAACATTTTCATCACTCCCCCGCAAAACCTTGTACCCATTAGCAATTTCTTCTCTGTTCCCTTCCCCGCCAACCCAGACTCAGGCAACTAATAACCACTTGTCCCTCTATGAATTTCCTTATTTTGGACATTTGCTATAAATGGGCTCACACGGCATGTGGCTTTTGTGTCTTTTTTCATTTTGTATAGTTTCCAAGGCTCGATCATGTTACAACATGGATGTATCAGTGCTTTATTCATTTTTATAGCTGAATAATATTCCACTGTATGGCTATACCACCTTTGGTTTGTCCATTCATCAACATCTTGTTTCCCCTTTTTTGGCTATTATGAATAATGATGCCATGAACTTTCACGTACAATGACTTCTGAATTTAAATTCAGAAATTTAAATTAGATTTTTTTTTAGGTAGGCTCCGTGACCAGCATGGAGCCCAACACAGGGCTTAACCTTGCCACTCTGAGATCAAGACCCGGGCTGAGATCAGGCACCCCTTAAATTAGATTTATAAACAACTAATACATTAACACAGTTCAAGATTACATACGCTAACAATTAATGTAGTTCAAATATATATAAAGTGAAAAGGTTTTTCTCAACTTTGTCTCCCACATGCCTGATTATCACTACTTTCTGTCCTACTAAGTAAACACTATTAACAGCTCCTTAGATGACCTCACAGCATAGGCAAACAACCTAGCTTTTTTTTTTTTTTTAATAGAAAGAGCACACTTAGGCACTCCTCTGCACCTTGCTCTTTCATTTTTTCCTGGATAGTTTCCATGTTTCTACAGTATCATTCTTTTCTAAAGCTCCACATAGTTTGTTCCGTGATTGTACCTATTTATTTTTTTAACATTTTATTTTTATGTAATTTTTATACCCAACATGGGGCTTGAACTCACAACCCTAACATTGTAAGAGCAGCACACTCCACCAAGCCAGCCAGGCACCCCTTGAGCAACATGTTTCGAACCTACCTTCTGCTTCTCAGAGTATTTATCTTTATAGTTACCATATGTAATTTATTTTTTATTTTTATTTTTTAAAGATTTTATTTATTTATTTATTTGACAGACAGAGATTATAGGTAGGCAGAGAGGCAGGCAGAGAGAGAGGAAGGGAAGCAGGCTCCCGGCTGAGCAGAGAGCCCGATGCGGGGCTCGATCCCAGGACCCTGGGATCGTGACCTGAGCCGAAGGCAGAGGCTTTAACCCACTGAGCCACCCAGGCGCCCCACCATATGTAATTTAATGGGTCATTTTCACTAAATGTGATTTAAAGGAAAACCTCAAGAAATACTTTTCAGAGTTTTTTCTCTATGGTGTTTAGCATATCTAGTATTTTATCATAAAACCGGAATTAAGATAAGGACCTATATAAAGTAGAGGCCAAATAGTAATCGAGTCGATTTAAAAGTCAGTTTTCAGGGTGCCAGCCTGGCTCCAGTTAGGGAAGTATGTGACTCTTGATCTCAGGGTTGTGAGTTTGGGCCCCACACTGGGTTTAGAGATTACTTTAAAAACATAAAATCTTTTAGAAAAGAGGTGGTTTTTTTTTACAGTTATTATTATTATTATTATTTAGTAAAGTAAGCTCTGTGCCCAACGTGGGGCTCAAACTCACAAGCCTGAGATCAACAGCTGCGGGCTCTGCCAACTGAGCCAGCCAGGTACCCTCAGAGTCACTCAGTTTTCCAACTATTATGTGACCTCATGAAAGTTGTCAGGGAAAAAAAAAAAGTTGTTAGGTTGCAAAAACAAAGATCAAGTAGACTTCATTATTTCAGTATTTTTAGTTAAAATACACTATTAAAGTTAGTAAAAAATTATTTCTGGAATCCTTCCACACTGTCGGTAGGAATGGAAAATGGTACAGTCAGTATGGACATTCCTTAAAAACCTAAAAAGAATTACTATAGGATTCAATAATCCCACTTCTGGGTATTTACACGAAGAATGGAGATCGGGATCTCAAAGAACTATCTATACTCCCATGTTCAGCACAGCAGTATTCACAACATCTAAGATATGGAAATAGCCCAAAAGTCCATCAACAGATGAATGGATACAAAAAATGTATTTGTGTGTGTGTGTGTACATATACATACACACACAATGAAATATGATTTAGCCTCAAAAAAGGAGGAAACCCTACCATTTGCAACAACATCACTAGACCTGGAAGACATTATGCTAAGTGAAATAACCCAGACACGAAAAGACAAATACACATAATCTCACTTACGTGTGGAATCAAAAAAGGAAACAAAAATGTTAAACTCACAGTAACAGAGAATAGGTTGGTGGTTACCCGGGATTGGGGGAAAGCACAGTTGCTGTTCAATAGGTTTAGTTAGTTATTTAAGAAGAGTAAGTTCAAGAGATGTGCTGTCTAATGTGCTGTCTATAGTTAACATGGTACTGTGCACTTAAAAATGCATTAGGAGGGTAGATCTCATGTTAAGCATTCTTACCACACACACACACACACACACACACACACACACAAAACAAAGGGACACAAGGAAACGTGTGGAGGGGATGGATTTGTTTATTACCATGATTGTGGTGATGGTATAATGGGTGTTGGCATATGTTCCAACTCCTGAAAGTGTATACATTAAATACGTGCAGTTCTCTGTGTATCAATTTTATAGCTCATTAAAGCTGTAAAAATAATGTTTGTACTTCTATTTACCATTAGCTAGACACTATGAGTTAAATGCTACCTACTCTACCATCAGTGTTGTTAGTTTCTGGACTATGACATCTTTTTTTGCTGGTTTCTCATAAATAAATACCTAGCATTTTTCATTCCCAACATGATACAAAACACTCAGAAAGCAAAGAATTAAGTTTGGGCGTTTCAAAAGAAACACTAAAAATTCTAAGACATTGTTACAGAAGCAAAGATGCATTTACTTCTTTTACAGATTAACTAAAGAACAAAAGATTGAGGTTTTGGACATCAGGTTGAGAGAGTAATGGCACACTTGACTCCATCAGCAAACCCAGATAGAACAGAAAGAAACCAGTAGAGAGGCATGGCTAGCATAAGAGGCCCTAAGTGATCACGATTTCTGACCTCACCGGTTATTTTCTGGATGCTGAGATGGAACAGTGTAGTCTTTTCCAATAGAATGATTAAGGTGCTCACCATTTCAGAAACTACTTCTTAGGCTCTTGGTTAATTCTTCAGAGTGTGTCTGATCAAGTGCTAACAGCTGAGCTTATGTTTCCTGAAACATCCTTCTGGATGTAACCTTGATTTTAAGTTCTAGTCTATAAATGAGAAATGCAAGTAAGAATGAGGGGTCAATTTATTTTAAGTCATTTTATCATTAAATACCAATATGCACAGTTTCAAACATTTATAAATATTTCAATTTATAGAAAATTAATGGAATCTTAAAATTATCTGAACAGTGATTTAACAATTATTTACAATTAACTGATTTTGTAGAAACATAATTATGTTTAAAAGTACCCTCATCACAAAGTAATAATTTCACAGTACCTTTCTATAATATTTTTGTCACTCAAGTGGCAGCTGCATCAATAAAACCCAAGTAGATTGAATAATTTAGAAACAGCATAGTCAGAACTGCAAATGCAAGCCACCATTAACGCCAAACAAAACAAGACCTTTTATACTAATATATAAATATTTCCCCATTTTCAGCACTGGTTGAAGAAAATATTAGGAGAGAGTATTTTATTTGTAGTAAACAGAAATTAATTTTAGGATTTTAAAAAATTGACATTAAGATGCTGGATTAGATAGGGTTTTATAACATGTAATACTATTTTGAGATATTCTTGGTTTCACTGGAAGCCATTTCTAATTGCAAACCTTTCCTCAGTTGTACTAGGACAGTAACTGCAGATAATTCTCTGTGATCCCAAATAGAAATTATACTTGCTTACCAGCAACTAGTAACGTATTTGGATACAAAGAGGTTCTTGGCTTTATTCCTAAGGTTTTCTTCTACTTCAGTGTTTAATCTTTTTTGCTGTCCCCTCTAAACAATCCCAAATATTTCTAAAATTATGTCAAAGGAAGATAACTTTATATGGACTAGTGCTTGTTTGAAAACAATATTTACCATAGTATTCCACAGTTTTGTCTTTTTCCTTTTTTTAAAGACATATATCCAGCTAAAACAATTAAATAAAAAGGTAAGGTTAAGAAATATAGCTGAAGTCACAATAAAGTACATTTTCTTTTATTGACTACGAACATATACTTAAACTTTAAATGCTGGCTCTTTTTTTAAGAAAAAGTTTCTCCTTGTAAATATGCATAACCGTTGCCCAAAAATGTATACAGTGATTTCCCCAAAATATTTATACACATCAGTGGTCCACTTAAGACCAGCCCCATTATAACCTACTAAATACAATGTGCTCTGAATTTATAAATGGGCTACCCTCTGTATATAAAATATATAGGCATGTATGTTAGACATACAAATAAGAAATATAAAAAGGAGAGATGAAAAGAAAAAGTGTTCTTCCCTGTAAGATCCAGACAGATATTCAGTGTATTAGTGAGATCAAGTAAAATGTACTCTTGATTTATAAATGGGCTGCCCTTACTATATAAAATATATTATAGGCATGTATGTTATACATACAAAGTGAAAAATATAAAAAGGAGAGATGAAAAAAGAAAGGAAAAAGTGTCCTTCCCTAGAAGATCCAGACAGCAATCCAGTGAATGAGTGAGACCATGTAAAATATCTGAAGAATTTCAGTGTTGGCAAATACCTTTCTGGAAAATGTCTTAAGCTATGAGCGTACTAAATTCGCATTTTAAGAATTCCATAGAGGTATCCATTTAAACATTCGGGGAAGATGTTGTGGCCTCCTTAATACGCAGAAAAGAGGACTTTTAGGGTCTGTTAAAAAGAAACGAAACAAAAAGCCACTCATTTTTGGCTGGTTAATAAATCACCCCTTAGTCAAGTATGTATAGTGCAGAGAACCAAATCCTAGACCATCATCAGCGTTTGAGTGTGTCTGATGATAGTTTCCAATGAAATGAAGGACCTGAATTCTTCCTAGATCTCAGAGGGAATGGGGCAGGACACGATGGCAAAGGAGGGGTCAGCCCCCAAGGTGGCTGGTCCAATCTTAACTTGATGTTAAAAAACACAACAAATGTTTCTATAGCATTCTTTCTGCTGCATTTTCTTTATTTCAAGCCACAGGTCTACTTGGAGGGTCATGCAGCAAGTGGCTTATAAATAAAATCAGAGTCTATGAATAGTGTCATCACATTGAGAGACAATCGCTGGATTCTCTCATTAGGCAAAGAACTCGCATCTTTGGAATCCATGAGTTGGTATCATTTATGGGATACCTGAAACGGGGGACAAAAATCAAATGCATCAGTAACAACATACACGCAATTTAGGAGTTGAGGCAATGAAGACTATTTAATCATTTGAGCTACACATTCCACATGATTTCTAAATACTGGCTTCAGTTAAAATGCAAACAAATATAACTAGGCCAATTCAAAAATTAGCAAATATTAACACTATTGTTGTTTATCAAGGCAAGCGATTCCCACTGTTCTCAAATCTCAGCATATGTTACCAAGAGAGAGAACCTAAAGATGGTAATCATATCCATTTGGGAGCCTAGGAATTTAGAAACATAATGTATCCCTTAGCTTAGAGATAAGCCATATGGCTCAATTCTGATAGAGAGTAGGACTTTTCATCCTCATGGTACCAAAGAGGAAACAGGAGAAAAAAAAATCACTGAAAACATTCAGTTGCAATATCTTCCCCCCTTTCCAAACCATTGTTATGTAGCCAAAAAAAACCTCAGGATAATGAAAAAATGATAGAGCTTTTCCTAAAACAAGTCATAAATTTCTTTGTAAACCTAAATTATTTATTTTTGGATTATCACAATATTTGGAAAATATTTTTGGATCTCCATTTTGGAGACTTTGGAAAGTTATAATATTTGGACTTTTCCACCAAACATTCCCAAGAAGCAGAAAGAAAAAAGACATCCGTAAATTCTGTATAGACTTATGCATCCAGAAGCCCTTCATAAGGTGAAAAGCACTAATACCAACATAAGGTATTGTTTTTATGAAAGCAGATTTAAATAAACTGATCCCAAATATGAAGGGTATGGAAAATGGTAGTCTAGTTTTAAGTTCTCAGGCAAGTAACTCATATTTTATCATTAAAAGATAATCTAACGTTCTGCTACTGTAAATACTTTTCATTCCAAATTTATATATAGCTCTAATGACGTCAAGCTAAGTTAAGGCTTGCCAGATTTCTACAATCAGATGTTCCTTCCGTATCAATAAAGTTTACATTTTACATGTTAAACCCAGGCCAACATCTAATTAATTATGAGAAATAATTTAACTCCTTAATTATGAAGATTATGAAAAAATTATGAAAAAATTTTTCACTTTCTTGGTAACATATGGGATAAGTCATTGCCACGTAAGCCCTTAAGCCTCAATTGGAAGAAAAATTGAGCTATCATCAGGAAAAGCTCCCCAGAACGATTATTACATTTAAATTATCACAGGTTATGCAATGCATTTCATAACATGCTGAGTAGTTTTATTTTTCTAATGAGCAGAGATTAATGTGCAAAAAACACTTCAGTTTTAATTCTAACTCCCATTATTTTAGCAATCATTTTTAAAACTTCATCTCACAAAATATATTCTTTTAACTAAAATAAAAGAGACTATATATGTTCCCCAATTTTAGAGTTTTCCAGAGACTCTGCTAACATACTCTGGTGGAAACTCTTAACCAGAACTGAAATACTTAGACTCGCACAGCAAGTTTTCTTGAGTTTGGAGAACTTACGTACATTTGAGAGCCAATTAAATTGTGAAAAAATTGTATCTGAACGTTCATCTGTCACTCTGAAAGCTCTTTCATGTAAGCTTTCACAGCAGTACTTTCACTTCTGCTTCCTGCCATAGCTGACAGCAGAAGGTAGCCCCTCAAAGAAACTGTCATTTACTAACAATGAAAGAATTAAGCAGAGCCACAGTCCTCAATTCTGACTGCCCTGAAAGATTAATTGGTCCAACAAATTAGACCTTTCATGGATTTTCCAGATTCCTAAGCACAGGAAGAATGAAAAACACTAAACATTTTCTGCCAAGTTATACACAAATACATTAGTGCTAACTAATAAAATCATCTAATTTAAAGAGTAACTGACCTGAGATGTACCTTGCTCCGATTAACATTACCATGCTACTCACTATAAAAAAGCCCAAGGGTAGACTACAGAAGATACTAGGGTCACCTGTGGTCATCCAAGTAGAAGGGAATTCCAGTCAAGCAAACCAAAAGAGAGACACATAATTACAATATTTGTGTTAAGAATCACATGACAGCAAAACAAAGTAAGTTATAAAAATAGTATATTCATAAAAGCTAGCAGAGTTATTACTTCAAATCAAAAATATAATCAATCTTGAAGGCTTATGACAGTTAACAAACAATACGGATAGCATGCCACAGGTAGCCAAGAACATAATACATATATAAACCCACATAAGCCTTCCACTGGCAAAGCTGAAGAGAGTGGATGGAGAACTTTTTGGGAGGCTGTTATTTTCACTTTTTCAATTCTTACCCCAAAGATACTATGTGAGCAACCCAATTCAAAGTAGAGATCCTTTAGCTACCAGAGAAGAGTTATATTGGTCTAGTGAAAATGAGCTTCAAAGGCTATTTCTGCAAAAATATTGGTTTTGTTTTCTTTTTTAACCAGAATTTGCTATGTAAGGAAATGCACCTCACAATTAAGATCACTGCCCCCTAATTACAGGGGTGCCTGACTAGCTCAGTCTGTGGAGTGTCCGATTCTTGATCTCGGGGCTGTGAGTTTGAGTCCCATGCTGAGTGCAGAGATTACTTAAAAACAAAATCGTAAAAACTAAACTGTATGAATCCATATATTTTTAAAAAGATTTTATGTATGTATTTGAGAGACGGACAGAGCACAAGCAGGGGGAGGGGCAGAGGGAGATGGAGAAGCAGACTCCTCGCTGAGTGTGAAGCCCCATGAAGGGCTCTGATCCCAGAACTCCGAGATCATGACCTGAGCTGAAGGTAGGCACTGAACTGCCTGAGCCGCCTAGGCAGACCCAAATTTTTTTAAATCCATGTATGTATGTATGTATGTATGTATGCAAACTCTACACCCAACATGGGGCTCAAACTCATGACCCCAAGGTCAAGAGTTGCAAGCTCTATGGACTAAGCTAGCCAGGAGCCCTATGAATCCACATTTTAAAAAAATTGTCTGAGAACATGGTTGTGCTGATATTTTCTAACCTAACTTCTGTGAAAATCCCTTCCTTAAAGGGATTCATTATACACATAATTCTTGAATTTAAAAATTATGTATTTATATTATTTAATATTCTTTAAAAAAGAAGCATATTCAAAATTAACCTCCAAGTTTTAAGAATATACAACCAACTGGATGAAAGGGCTTCACTGAAATGCAGCTAGTTATTTGCTATGGACATAGTTTTGATATAATAAACTGATGATAGTCATTTATTTGCCTTTTTGGGAGAGGATTTTTTTTCCCCTTCACCACATATTTCTTTCCCTTAGAAGGCAGATTAAAAGAGGGGTATAAACCATTTTCCTCCATTTTACCACTGCTTATATTATTTTTCAGATAAAACCAAGGTTTCTTTTTGTTTCCATATTTGTAGACACCACATTTTGATTTGATTCTCCGAAAGGGAACATATATTCTTGTTCTCTCAGAGCAAGGCATCAGTCATACTAAGTTCTTTGTTTTTGTTTTTTTCCAGTTAGGCTAACTTCTAATCACTAATTTCCTGATATGGCTATAGCGAGTTTTAGTTTGCAAAGAAGACCCTGAGGACTACCTGCATTCACAAGTCCTTACCAAATTAGGTGGTATTAATTATTAATTTTAAATTTGTATTATATTATATATATGTATTTTTCCTTATGTTCAGTTAAGCAACAGGTGGCATCTATTTAATGAAAATATATCTATCCCTTTTGGTCACACACACACACGTCATTTGATAGCTGCGCGTTTTAAACTAATTTGACCTGTTTTCAAAATGTTGTTTTGGTGTGTCTGGAGTGCAAAGCCAAGCTTGTCATGTATGATGAGCTCTCTCTCTAAGAAGTATCAGACCCCCAATCACTTCTACAACATTTTAAGCACGTGTCAAAATGTGTATTAAAAATTGTTTACAAAATATTCAAATATAGTTAGAAATAAGAAAATAAATACGACTGATTCAAAAGTGGCAAACTGTGTTGGAAATTAAGCTAATATAGTATTTTCCTCATGCATTAAAGCAATTTAAGGAGCATGAAAGACCAGGTAGCAATTCTAATATCCTTTCAAGATTATTAAAATAGGATTCTATCTGTACTGCTACTGTTATATATAGTTTATATTGCTTAAAGAAATACAAATAGGGGCGCCTGGGTGGCTCAGTGGGTTAAAGCCTCTCCCTTCGGCTCAGGTCATGATCCCAGGGTCCTGGGATCGAGCCCCGTATCAGGCTCTCTGCTCAGCAGGGAGCCTGTTTCCTCCTCTCTCTCTGCCTGCCTCTCTGCCTACTTGTGATCCCTCTCTCTCTGTCAAATAAATACTGTAAAAAAAAAAGAAATACAATAAGCATGTCACTAATTGAATATAATTCTGAGTTTATTATAGAGCTCAGAGACTCAATGTTATACATTAGAGTGTTTCAAAAATCTACTAAAAAATGTCTTAAAACTCTTAAATGCACTGCAGTCTGAAACAAAAACAAAACGTGAAAAATCTAAAACTCAACAGCAGAAACTAAAGAAATCGTGCAATTTTCTTTCATTAATTTTTTCTTATGTTTTAAATTCACTGAGAGTAAGTTAGACAAACAAAGTGAAAATGACCAATTGGTTTTATGGGAATTTTACAATTAAAATTTGATCTTCAACTGTTAGCTAGTAAGAAGTGTGTGTGTGTGTGTGTGGTGTGTGTGTGTGTGTGTGTGTGTAGCACTGGGTGCAGGGAGGGACAAAGGGATGACTGTGCCATTTAAAAAAAATCCACCAAGTCAACGAAAACAGCACTCCACTGCTCATTAGCCATTGATTAAGGGCAACTAGAAAATAAATCAGGGTCCATGTTGTTGTATCTTGCAAGCAACTAGCACCAGGCTAGGAAAACACTTATGATCAAGAATTTTTGTTATAAAGGGTCACAAAATCACAAAAGATCTTAGTAAGAAAAGCTTTGCCACCAACTTGGAAAGAAAACTGAACAGAACAAAAGATTTAAAGAAAAAAGATATTAAGCTTATTTAGGAGGAAAAGAAGCTTCAGGTAGGAACATCCAGGACTGAAAATACAGATCAGTGATCTGTGGTCATGGATAGTTCCAGAAGTATCTCCCAAAAGCCAGATACATTTAAAGTAATTCTATATTCAATTTTGGGTTGGAAAGCAGGTAATATTTCATTTATAAACTCTTCTCCATTAAAGTGTATGTTTCAGTATATTATTGGACATTGTTCTATTTATTATATTCTAAATCTTCACTTAGCAAAGAATTAAAATATTATGGCATATTAAAGGCACATTTAAGTCTGTTTAATTATCAAGTGCATAGTATAGGCAGCTTAAGGCTGTCTATGACTGAATGGTTTACTTAAGCCCAATACCTTCCTACTTAAGTGACCGAAAAAAATAGTTTTCTATTTTCTGCCATGAGCATTTCCCAATCTATTATGACACTTCTAATTTACTATTTGGTATATTTCTTCCTCTCTGACTCCAATTAGTTCTCATAATGTACATTCACTAAGAACTTGGAATCAGCCTAGGAAGTAGAGAAATATATTCTGAAATTAACTTAAGTTTTGGTTGGTTCAGGCTATGAAGACAGCCCCCCAAAAAGGTAAAAGGAGACAGTTAAGTGAAAAAAAATAAAAAAGGAAGACTCTAATTGATTTTCTTTTTCATTGAGAACAAAGAAATAATTTTACTTTTAGAAAGCTCAGTTACCCACTGAAGTACCAGGAAACTAATAAGGAAAAGAGAGGGCAGGATAGAATTAAGTAAGTATCTATCTCATAATTTACATTTTATGTTTAGAACTTTAAAGTGTTTTCAAAATGTTAGAAACTCTGGACATATGATAATGCTTTTCTTCAGAGCAGCCTTACTAAGTGTAAATGGTTAGATACTTAAAGAAGTTAATTAACATACTAGGGCAAAGCAGCAAGAATAGTAAAAACATTTTTACCACTTTCTGAAGACTGAGTTGTAACCCAACCCACTGACTTCATCACAGCTTTCTTCCATGTAGAGTAACGAATTTCACTTTCTAGAAATAGAAGGTAGGAAAAACACACATCTGAAAAGTAGTTTATGGAGATAGTCTAAGCACCGTACTTATGTTCACTCAGCATTTTCAACAAATTGTAATACATTCAACTGGCATGGGGCTTTACCAGAACTCGGGTTTGGGAGAGATACCTACTGGAAAATGGAGGGGAAATTCAGCATCATGCGCAGGGTAAAGGGAGACTGGGAGCCGGGCTACCTATGAAGACCAGGCCATTCACAAATAAGTGGTGATGAATTAGAAAGGGATTCCCTTTGGATCTGTTTGCTCTTTCTTGTGGGGAGGAAGCAGGGGAAGCTTGGGGTACAGGGAAGGGGTATACTATAATGTGGAAAGACTAGAAGAAGAATTATTAGTTGGTCTAGTCAAAGGATTTAACAAGTATTGATTTCTCACAAGATTCAAACTGCATTCCTGTGAGACAGGATTTTTTTTTTTTTTTTACGATGGAAATCCATAGTAAGAGGACTAAACAACAATGAGTTCCACTGGCGTGCCCATCCATATGTACTCCTCCTAGTAACAGCGAGGCATGCAGGAAGGTATCCCTGTCAGGCTTCCTTGTCTTTCCACAGCACCTGAAGCCTGTGACACCTGGGCAACTCTGCTCCAGCATCACTCACTACAGAAAGCTTTCCAGGGCCCCACTTATGTCCCTCCTTGGTCTTCCCACAGCGCTTCCCACACATCTGAGGCTATGAGCCACCATAGTGAACTGTCATGGCTTCATCTGCCTCTCCCAACATACATGAGTCTCCTGAAGGGCATCTCTCTATTCCCACATCAGAACAATTTCTGGCCTGTACTAGGCTCTAAAAGAAGTTTATGAGAGAATGAATTATTTATACCTAGGTACCCATCTCACACGTGTGTGTGCGTGTGTGTGTGCGTGTGTGTGTGTGTGTGTGTGTTGTGCGGAGAAGAGTGGGGCTGTTCAAAGGACGGAGAGATGACACGACTGACCAACTCTGGGCTAAGGCCTTTAAAAAATGGCAAAGAAGGCTATCCTCAGAAAACAGGAAACCCTTCTGCACAAAACTTCCTTGCTTTAAGAGTGGGATTAGCATCACAAGACCATACACTCACTCAAAACGTTATTTATTTTAAAAAGTTCATTTTTTTTCCAGTGGTAGAAAACTTTTGGAGCCCCATTTAATCCAATATTAAAAAGCAAAAATTACTTACAGATAGAGTGTCAGATTTTGAAATACATTTCTACATCAAGTTACATGGTATACTCTCTGACTGTAAAATTACTAGTGTTACAATCTGCTTTCTTGTATGTGGGAAGGGCTAAAATTAAGCAGTGCTCGCTTAGTCTTCCAGAAAATTAAAGAGAAATGAATTTGAAAGCTTATTTCCCAGTAGTGCAAAATCTACTTTGATGCAATTTTATACATAGATTTTTAAAAGGTTATAAAATCAAATTCAATATATATGAAGCCTTATTTTTGTATTCTCATTAGATGTACCACTGTCTTTTAATAAGCTGTTGGTCAGAGCCTGTGGCTTAGCTTAGCTGGTTAGGACAGTGAATAAGGTATTTGAGGCTCATTTATTTACACTGTTGCCACTTTTGTCAGGCCAGCTCTGCTGGGCTTAAAAGTTGGCACCCTCGCCAACATCTGTCATTTCCTGACTTGCTAATTTTAGCCATTTTGACTGGTGTGAAGTGGTATCTAGGGGAGCCCTCCTACACTGTTGGGGAAATGCAAGCTGATACAGCCACTCTGGAAAACAGCATGGAGGTTCCTCAAAAAGTTGAAAATAGAGCTACCCTACAACCCAGCAATTGCACTACTGGGTATTTTCCCTAAAGATACAAACGTAGTGATCCAAAGGGGCACGTGCACCCAAATGTTTATAGCAGCAATGTCCACAATAGCCGAACTATGGAAAGGACCTAGATGTCCACCAACAGATGATGGATAAAGAAGATGTGGTATATTTCTACAATGGAATACTATGCAACCGTCAAAAAACGCCATGAAATCTTGCCATTTGCAATGACGTGGATGAAGCTAGAGGGTATTGTGCTAAGCAAAATATGTCAATCAGAGAAAGACAATTATCATATGATCTCTCTGATATGAGGAATTTGAGAAATAAGACAGAGAATCATAGGGGAAGGGAGGGAAAAATGAAACAAGTTGGGATCGGGAGGGAGACAAATCAGAAGAGACTCTTAATCTCACAAAACAAAGTGAGGGTTGCTGGGGGTGGGGGAAGGGGATGGGGCGGCTGGGGCATGGACATTGGGGAGGGTGTGTGTTATGGTGAGTACTGTGAAATGTGTAAGACTGATGAATCACAGACCTGTACCCCTGAAATAATAAAAATAATTTTTTTAAAAATGAAAATTAAAGAAAAAACAAAAAGCCAAGGGCTCCTCAAAAACAAAACAAACAAAAACCCAGGCAGGCACCAAAGACGTTCAGCTCTGTGGCTCATCTATCTCCCTTCTTACTCTCAAAAATGGCTGTTAGCAAGCTAGAAGCAGTGTCATCCTTCTGCATGAAATGACTGTAAGTAGAAGTGAATGGCAAAAAAAAGTGATTTTGGAAGTTTTTTTAACAAGAAGGAACTACTCACACGCAGTGTACCCCAATATTCTTAGTAACCAATCTAAAACAGTAGCATTTGCTTTTTTACTTAGTTTCTGAACTTATGAATAAACAGAAAGGCAAACTCTCTCTCCTTTCCATGGTATACCATTAAATTTAAATTTTAAAAGAAATTTTATTTTTAAGTCATCCCTCCACCCAACATGGAACTCAAACCGACGAAAGATCAAGAGGTGCGTGTTGCTCTACTGACTGAGCCAGCCGGGCACCCCTAAATTTTCATTTGTTAAACATACCTTCAGCATTGATCTGTGGTTCAAACCGCTCCATTGTGACCGCTGACAGATCCTCGGGTTCGAGACTCCAAACGCCAACTCCTTCCGCAGCCCCCGCCGCCATGGCCGCTCCCAGGGCAGTTGTTTCCGGCATGGAGGGCTTCACTGAGGGGAAGACGGTGACATCAACATCTTTGCGGTTACATATGCCTAAAAATACCAGTTCTTCTGAGAGAAACATTACTCTCCGAACGTAAAGGAATGAAGGCTTACTAACCTACTGGGATATACAGAATGTCTGCTTGCAGCTGCATAAGAATTTTGTTGTTGGTCATTCCTCCATCGACCTGCAAATGACTGAGTGGAATTCCACAGTCTCGGTTCATGGCATCCAAAATCTTAAATAAACCAATGCAACAAATGTAATTAAAACTACTACTCCATGGTGACACCTCTGAAAATGGCAGTCTTCTACCCAAACACCCTGAAGAGCTTCCCAAAGCCTATAGAATCAAATTTAGATTTAAAAAAATTTTTTTAATAAACATATTTATTTATTTATTTGACACAGAGAGAAAGAGAGAATACAAAGAGAGCAGCAGGCGAAGGGAGAGGGAGAAGCAGGCTCTCCGCTGAGCAGGGAACCCAACACACGGCTCGATCCTGGGACCCTGGATCACAACCTGAGCCAAAGGCAGCCGCTAAAGCAACTGAACCACCCAGGCGCCCCTCAAACTTAGATGTCTTATTCTTGTCTTCCAAGCCTTCGTTCATGTATCACACCAACCTTTCTTCTTCACTACACCTCTGCCCTCACCCGAAGAGCCAGTCACGCCAAAAACCCCAACTTTGCACCCCGGTTTCCTGCCTTGATGCCTATGTTTGTGCTACTATTTTCTTTACCTAACATTTTCTACTCAATATCCCCCCAACTCTAACACTCAGCGCCTGGCAGATGACAGGAACTCAGAAGGTCATGACAGCTATGAAAAAGGGGAGAAACTTGTATTTGTTAGAAGAGACCTTAGGAAGGCTTAATTTTTGATTAGGTATTTAATAATGAAGCATGTAATAAATTCCCAGCATTAATACAGAATTCATTTGAAAGTGATCAAAGTGGACGAAGTACAAGAAAAAAAGCCTTTATTACCTCCCGGGTTTGGAAACAGACAGCTTCTAATGCAGCAAAAGCAATATGGCATTTATTGGTGAACTGAGTAAGCCCACAGATGATCCTAAAAATATACACAAAGATTTTTAAGATTAGAGTGGAGTACACGAGTCATCAATCTGAAATGTCCTGAATATGGAAAGGTTGACCTTGGTAGATACACAAGGTCAGGGGGGAAATGCACATTAAAAAAAAACTGGACATAAACACTGAGCAGCTTAGAAAGTTCTAAGCACAATCCTACATCCACACAGGAAAAAGTCCAGGATCCAAATGAACATAAGACAATAATGTAACACCAAATCAAAATTCATCTAGATGATGTCCCCTGGACACATGACTGGCAGAGGCCTTGAAGATAAAAGATCATAACACTAACAAGGATGTGGCAGGGGCTTATTGTCAGATGATTTCTAACTTCTTGCAATTTAAAGGTTCTGAAATTAATGCTCTTCAAACAGAAAAGTTTACCTCAACACTTTAAAATCTTTTGAAAATAGACAGGAAACTAGTAACCAACTAGCTATTAGCTAATTTAGTAAATAAATCAAGACCTGTAAAAAGGACACCTCACATTCAATTCTTACCCTCTTGCACTGGGCTCCCAGTAAGGTGCGTACAACCCGGAAAATGCGGGGACGAAGTAGCAGCCGTAAGAGGTACCTACTTCTTTAGCAAGTTTTTCTAATATTAAAAAGAGAGAGAGAGAAATAAAAGTCACTCGAAAATATTCTATTACTTTAGTCAATAAACACACCTGTATAAAAAATTAGGATCGGGCTTTTGATTTCTTATTCACTAGCACAGCCAAATGTTCCAAATGAAAGATGTAAGCTAGGAGCAACAGAAGCAAATTTCCCCACATTGAACACCTCCCACTACAGTGTAACCCAGGCCAAGAAATAAAGCAACTGGACTCATTTCATTCAGGTATTTTAACTCATTTCCACTATTTCTATGGTGGTTAACTACGAGATGAAGAAGCAGCGTCCAGTGCAGCCCCAGTAAGAAGTGTGTTTCTGTTTCACCTTCAGGCTGACGTAAAGAAGTCGATGAAAGAGTGGGGAGAGGAGTTCAAAAATAATTATCCATACTAAAAACAGTCATATTAATAGCTAAACAATAGGCACCAGGGTTTTAGTGCTCAGTCTAAGAGTTAAAGTTCTTTGTCATCAGGTAAATATAACTGGACTACTTTACCTGCAAATTCTGGCCATCTTCGCTGTTCAAATGACGTGAGTAATTTTTATGCCCTACCTTGCCAGTTTATTAAGAGTCACCACTAATTATATCAATCTGTTGTTTTCTAAATTTTCACAAAATAGTCTTTTACGTGTAAATCCAACTCATAATAGGAATCCGTATCATTTAATGTCACACATGGCTCAAAGTACAAGTACTAACAGAGTGCAAAGGTAAAATATTAAAAATTTTAATTCGTCAGATTCTAACATTTTGTTAGAACATACTCACCAATTTCCTCTGAGGTCTTTATAATTCCAAGATTGTCTCGTAGCCAGCGAATAACAGCACCAGCTATAGCTACAGAACCCTACAAAAGAAAAGGAAGCCCAGAGAGAGAATATATGTTACCACTGTAAGAAGATTTTTTTGAGCATTAATGTATGATACTCCAAGATGGATGCCATTTAAAAATGTGAACTTTGGGGGCGCCTGGGTGGCTCAGTTGGTTAAGGCCTCTGCCTTCGGCTCAGGTCATAATCCCAGGGTCCTGGGATCGAGCCTCGCATGGGGCTCTCTGCTCAGCAGGAAGCCTGCTTCCCTTCCTGCCTCTCTGCCTACTTGTGATCTCTGTCAAATAAATAAATGATACTTTAAAAAAAAGTGAACTTTGGTGCATTGACAAGTATCATAAATGAAGTTTCCTAATGCAAAAAGTTTTACCTAGGTCATTGGAGAAGTTTTTTTCATGAGAGAGGGCAAAGAAGTGAGCCCTCCAGCACACCCTTGAACCTATCCAATCTGCGGTTCTATGGACTGCTGCTGAACTATGAAGTAGATTATCACCCAGAAAACACTTCTGCCTTACCTCCCGAGTTTATCAGGAGAGGCCATATTAAAAGTTTTTTTTCCAAAAACATTTCCTCTAACAGTATATTATGATGATGATGATATTATGTTATTCACCATATACTACATCACTAGTCTCTGATGTAGTTTTCCATGATTCATTGTTTGCATGTAACACCCAGTGTTCCTCAATCAAGCAACAGCAACAAAAAAAGTTAGCAAAAAAGCTAACTACAAAGTAAGTATTCAACAAAATCACTAAGGGATGGGAAGGTGGGGAAGGAGGCTGTGGCAATAAGGAAGAAATCATATGATTTGTTAGAGTCAGATGAACAGGTTTTGAGTCCAAATTCTAGTTTTTAACTGCTATGTGATCTTAGGCTGATTAGTTAGGCTCAGTGAGCCTCCACTTTATGACCTATAAAACGGTGGTGACTATCACAACACGTACTTTAAACTACTGTCAGGCTCAATATGAGCAGAGAGGGGAAGGTTATTAGTGAATGTAAATATTAGCTTCATTAGTTTTCTATGTGTTAAAAAAGTATAATCCAAATTCCACTGACTGGAGAACAGGCAAATAAATCTAGCATATTCACACGATGGAATATTATTTGGTCATGAGAAGGAAAGAAGCTCTGCTATAACGTGAACCTTGAAAATATTACGCTAAGTGAAAGGAGCCAGTCACAAAAGACCCGTAAGGTACACAATTCCATTTATATGAAATGTCCGCAATAAGATGCCACAGAGACAAAGAATAGATTAGTAGGTGCTTAGAGCTGGGGTGGTGCAGTTATTCTTTGGGGTGATAAAAATGTTCTAATGTTAGACTGTGGTGATGGTTGCATGACTCTGTGTGTATTGAAAACCACTGAACTGTAGACTTTAAAAGGATGAATCATGTGATATGTGAACTGTATCTTAATAAAGCTATTATAAAAAGATCCTGGGTGGGGCAAAAAAAAAAAGTACCAGAGGCGCCTGGGTGGCTCAGTGGGTTAAAGCCTCTGAGCCGAAGGCTCAGGCATGATCCCAGAGTCCTGGGATCGAGCCCCGCATTGGGCTCTCTGCTCAGCGGGGAGCCTGCTTCCCTTTCTTTCTCTCTCTCTACCTCTCTGCCTACTTGTGATCTCTCTCTCTGTGTCAAATAAATAAATAAAATCTTTTTTAAAAAGTACCAGAACAAACCATTAGGAATTTCAAAAAAGGTTTTTTGTTTCTGATGTTTCATTCATACAGATTACTAATGTAAATTACTTCCAGAGTCATCCCAAACCAAAACATCAGGTGAGATTAAGTACAGAAAGCAGAATGTTTCTACTCTGTTGACTACCTACCTGCCTCCAATTCAATTAACTAAATTACAGATGGTCACCCCTTCTTGCTGTCAACTTCCAGGCTATAAACAAACTAGACGTGGAACATGATGACTCGTTCCAGCATTCAGAGCTTCTGTGAGAAGCTGTATGTTACTGCAAAGCGGCAGACTGCCACGGTCATTCTCTTTATACAGCAGCATTTCGTTTTAGCTATAAAAAAATTACTGAGGCATCACTGTGCAAATTTAACCAGGCTTTAAAAATGGGGAAAAAAGCCCAATTCAACAAATACCTTGAAGAGAGTCTAACCCACTGTCTCTGTGAAGAAGTTTTCAATAACTTCCTAACTTTGTTATGTTATATATGTGTATACTTAGTGGAACCATCAAGGAAAACTAAAGACTTTAGAATTTTCCTCTCAAATTTCCTTTGGAAGCAAACAATTCAAAGATGGTAGCTGGGTGCCTGGGTGGCTCAGTGGGTTAAGCCTCTGCCTTCCGCTCAGGTCATGATCTCAGGATCCTGGGATCGAGGCCCGCATCGGGCTCTCCACTTGGCGGGGAGCCTGCTTCTCCCTCTCTCTCTCTGCCTACTTGAGATCTCTCTCTGTCAAATAAATGAAATCTTAAAAAAAAAAAAAA